>CM038679.1:77779355-77981884 GCA_021605205.1 Aegilops longissima
CATTCTTGATAAGCATCGTCGTTCTAAATTTGCTCCTAAGTCTCATGAAGGTTTCCTACTAGGTTATGGCTCAAACTCTCACACTTACCGTGTCTACAGCAATTTCACCCGAAAGGTTGAAGAGACGGTAGATGTGAAGTTTGATGAATCTAACGACTTGCAAGTAGAGCAATTGCCAATTGATGTAGGAGACAAAGATCCTTCGGAAGCAATCCAAGACTTGTCTATTGGCAAGGTCCGTCCAACGGAGGTGAAGGAGAGTACCTCGTCCGTCCAAGTGGAAGCTTCTACTTCACGACAAGGTGAACCAAGAGTTGATACGGAAACATCCACAAGTGGGACACACCAAGATGAAGAAAACGAGGAAGTGCATCAAGATGAACGTCGACAACCTCCTTCTCCACCACGACAAGAGAACGACAACGCCAACAATGAAGAAGGCCAAGAAGAAGAACAAGATGAAGAAGATGTTCAACGAAGACCCAAGCAAAAGCTTTCACGAGTTCGAGCAAGAATTGCTAAAGACCATCCCGTTGAGCAAATCTACAATGATATTCAAACCGGGAAAATCACTCGCTCTAAAACTCGTTTAGCTAATTTTTGTGAAAACTATTCTTTCATCTCTAGCATTGAACCTATGAAGGTCGAAGAAGCATTGGAAGATCCGGATTGGATAAATGCTATGCATGAAGAGCTACACAACTTTGAGAGGAACCAAGTTTGGACATTGGTTGAGAAGCCCGACAACAACCACAACATCATCGGTACCAAATGGGTGTTTCGCAACAAGCAAGATGAAGATGGACAAGTAGTTCGCAACAAAGCACGTCTCGTCGCCCAAGGCTACACACAAGTCGAAGGTATGGACTATGGTGAGACTTACGCCCCCGTTGCTAGACTTGAGTCCATTCGCATCTTACTTGCCTATGCTAATCACCATGATATTACCTTGTACCAAATGGACATTAAAAGTGCTTTTCTAAATGGTGAAATAGAGGAGGAAGTTTATGTTAAACACCTCCCGGCTTTGTTAACCCTAAGAAACCCAATCATGTTTACAAACTTCACAAAGCTCTTTATGGACTTAAACAAGCTCCTAGAGCATGGTATAAATGCTTGACCAAGTTCCTTATTGACAAAGGCTTTGAAATTGGGAAAATTGATTCTACTCTTTTTACTAAAAGGGTTAATGGTGAACTCTTTGTGTGCCAAATTTATGTTGATGATATCATATTTGGTTCAACTAACCCTCATTTTAGTGAAAAGTTTGGGAAGCTAATGTCGGAGAAGTTTGAGATGTCTATGATGAGTGAACTCAAATTCTTTCTCGGTTTGCAAATCAAGCAAACTAAGGAAGGTACTTTTGTCTCGCAAACGAAGTACACTAAGGACTTATTCAAGAAGTTCAATATGCAAGAATGCAAAGGTATGGCTACACCCATGCCTACTAGTGGACATCTTGACTTAACCAAAGATGTTGAACCGGTTGATCAAAAGGTTTATCGCTCTATGATTGGTTCATTGTTATATCTATGTGCTTCATGTCCCGATATTATGCTAAGTGTGTGCATGTGTGCACGATATCAAACTGCTCCTAAAGAATGTCATCTTAAGGCCGTGAAAAGGATAGTGAGATACTTAATCCATACAACAAATTTTGGCATTTGGTATCCTAAGAGGGCCTCTTTCGATCTTGTTAGCTATTCCGACTCGGACTATGCCGGAGACAAGGTTGATAGAAAGTCCACTTCGGGTACTTGTAAATTTCTTGGTAGATCTCTTGTGTCTTGGTCCTCCAAGAAACAAAAGTCGGTATCCTTATCCACCGCCGAAGCCGAATATATTGCCGCTGGTTCATGTTGTGCTCAATTACTCTGGATGACCCAAACTCTTAAAGATTATGGGATATATGTGAGACATGTTCCATTGCTTTGTGATAATGAAAGTGCTATCAAAATTGGTCATAATCCTGTGCAACATTCTTGAACTAAGCATATTGAAGTTCATCATCATTTCATTCGAGATCATGTTGCTAAGGGTGACATTGATCTTAAGCATGTTCGCATCGAAAAGCAATTAGCAGATATATTCACTAAACCTCTTGATGAGAAAGTGTTTTGCAGGTTAAGAGGAGAATTGAACATCATTGATGCTTCAAACTTGAAGTAGAAACTCCATTGGATACATGCAAGACATGAGCTTATGACTAATCCTTGATATTTCTCTTAGGATGAAAAACTTATGTCTTGGACATATTTGTATCTTGCATGTTATCTAACCCATGTAGGTACTTGGTTGAATCAAATTCCATGAGGTTGAAACCTACTCAGATCTTGAGCAATCTCTACATCACCAAGTCTCTACCCAAGGTGGTTGAAGACAAGGAAGCACGAAACCAATCAAACATATCCTTTGACAAATTCTATGTTGAGTTTCATGATTGTTGTTTTTGGATATACAAGTGCTCTTCCTTGCAAGAACTAACCCATGTAGGTAGATGGACTCAAATTCCAAATGGTGCTCCAAATTCTTGATGAGCTACATCAACCTTGAGCAACCCACACAAGTTCAACTACATGGACAACACCACCAACCAAGGTATGTTATTCCATCTTAGAGAAGCTTTACTCGAGTCATGAGTTAAAGCAACTCGACAAGATGTGAATACATCAAGATGTTAAACGAAAATGGCAACCCCATTTTGAGCTTAAGCGATGAGTATGACCTATGATCAAGTGATCTCACTTGACTCCTAAGTCAATATACTCTAACATAGGTGACTTTGTCATGACCATCTCTAGATGAAGTTCTCCTGTGTTCTTTTCTGAGTTTTGCATTTGTCTCATGCATTTGTGTTTCCCCTTTCAAAAAAAAACTTCATCTAGATTTCTTTATGTTTTCTCTGCATTTTCTGCATCTAATTCCTTGCATATATTTCAGTTAATTCCTTGCAAATCTTTGTGAGATCTTACTAGTCTAGTGAGCTGAGGTGACAAGTGTTTTCTCTGCGATGAACTCGGTTCAACCGATTTGTTGTTTTCGGTCCAACCGAATCCTTTCGGTGCAACCGAAGCATACCACTCGGTGCCACCGATTTCATAACAGGAAAAACTCTTTGCCACATATTCTGTGTTTCGTTTGTTCCAGCTCCGCTCAAATGAATCTTGTCCTCTACAAGCATCACATTTATTTCATTGCTTTATGTTGTGACTCAAGGATCAAACCCATTTTCGACAACTTCCAGAGGGAGAGAGAGAGATTACATCTTTATCAAGCCCTTCTTGGAAATTGATGTCAAAGGGGGAGAGAGAGATCACATCAAAGCTTATCATTTAGAGAGAGAGATCCTTCAGGGAGAGAGAGATCTCCAGGGGGAGAGAATACTAGTAGAAAGTATTTCTCAAGGATCCCAGATGCTTGGTGTTCAAGAGGAGAGATGTCCACATGTCTTCTTGAGGGGAGAGACATGTTCATATGATCTGTTGTGCTCAATTTTGCATGAGCATACATTAGCTCTGAATTTTAGTTATGATCATCATTCATATCCTTCAGCTCTGATTTTCTGTTCCCTATCTTCTCCCAGTATCCCATGTTAGATTCAGGGGGAGCAAGACATCTAAGGGAAAGAGATCATTTAAATTCATTGCATATCTTTACTCTTGGGGACATGTCAAATCCAATGTGGTACTCAGTACTCACTCTCTACATGTCATCCCAGTATTGGTTTTCTTGTGGTTTCTTCTGTTTGCTCTGGCTAGTACATGTATCTGTGTTATCTAACCTTGTTTGCACAGGTTCATTTCATCCTAAGCCAACTCAAGACCACAAGGTAAGTATATGCATCACAATCATGTGTATGAGGAATTCTTGCTGATGTACATACTGTTTGCAAGAAGGACTCATGGGCATGAAGGTATTCTCCTTAATACTTTTTGCTCTGATGCATATAGCCAAGATACATGTAACACATTGCCTGCTCTATCATGGTTATGCTATCACATGCTTCTATATTTCATATTCACATGATTGCATACATGTAGGGGGAGCCTATGCTTGTTACATGTCTTTCCAAAGCTTTACTTGCTATTCTTTATATCTTTATCTAAAGCTTTGATGTATGTTGCCATCAATTACCAAAAAGGGGGAGATTGAAAGCACAAGTGCTCCCTAGGTAGTTTTGGTAATTAATGACAACATATCTCTTGTTGGACTAACACTTTTATCTAGTATGTTTCAGATAAGTTCAACAATGGAGTGGCATGGACTAAAGGATGTGGGAACTCCTTCAAGATGCTAAGGACAAAGGATTGGCTCAAGCTGAAGGAAATATGCCCTAGAGGCAATAATAAAGTTATTATTTATTTCCTTATATCATGATAAATGTTTATTATTCATGCTAGAATTGTATTAACCGGAAACATAATACATGTGTGAATACATAAACAAATGAATGTCACTAGTATGCCTCTACTTGACTAGCTCGTTAATCAAGATGGTTATGTTTCCTAACCATAGACATGAGTTGTCATTTGATTAATGGGATCACATCATTAGGAGAATGATGTGATTGACTTGACCCATTCCGTTAGCTTAGCACTTGATCGTTTAGTATGTTGCTATTGCTTTCTTCATGACTTATACAAAGTTCCTGCAACTATGAGATTATGCAACTCCGTTTACGGAGGAACACTTTGTGTGCTACCAAACGTCACAACGTGAATCGGGTGATTATAAAGGTACTCTCAGGTGTCTCCAAAAGTATATGTTGAGTTGGCATAATTGAGATTAGGTTTTGTCACTCCGATTGCTCGGAGAGGTATCTCGGGCCTTCTCGGTAATACTCATCACCTAAGCCTTGCAAGCATTGTAACTAATGAGTTAGTTATGAAATGATGTATTACGAGCGAGTAAAGAGACTTGCCGATAACGAGATTGAACTAGGTATTGGATACCGACGATCGAATCTCGGGCAAGTAACATACCGATGACAAAGGGAACAACGTATGTTGTTATGCGGTTTGACCGATAAAGATCTTCGTAGAAAATGTAGGAACCAATATGAACATCCAGGTTCCACTATTGGTTATTGACCGAGAATAGTTCTAGGTCATGTCTACATAGTTCTCGAACCCGTAGGGTCCGCACGCTTAACGTTACGATGACAATTTTATGAGTGTTGATGTACTGAAGTTTGTTCGGAGTCCCGGATGTGATCACGGACATGACGAGGAGTCTCGAAATGATCGAGACATAAAGATTGATATATTGGAAGCCTATGTTTGGACTTCGGAATAGTTCCGGGTGAAATCGGGATTTTACCGGAACACCGGGGGGTTACCGGAACCCTCCCGGGGGTTAATGGGCCTTAGTGGGCCATGAGGGAGAAGAGGACGGCCGGCCAGGGCAGGCCGCGCGCCCCCTCCCCCCCTAGTCCGAATAGGACAAGGAGAGGCGGCGCCCCTCCTCTTTCCCTCCCCCAAGTCCTAATCCAACTAGGAAGGGGGAGTCCTACTCCGGTGGGAGTAGGACTCCTCCGCCGCCTCCTCCTAGGGCCGGACGCACCTCCTTGCTCCTTTATATACGAGGGCAGGGGGCACCCTAGGACACACAAGTTGATCTACGGATCGTTCCTTAGCCGTGTGGTGCCCCCTCCACCATGTTCCACCTCGGTCATATCGTCATGGAGTTTAGGCGAAGCCTGCGCGATAGAGCATCATCATCGTCACCACACCGTCGTCTTGACGAACTCATCCCGACACCTGCTGGATCGGAGTCCGGGATCGTCATCGAGCTGAGCGTGTGCTGAACACGGAGGTGCCGTCGTTCGGTACTTGGATCGGTCGGACCGTGAAGGCGTCACGACTACATCAACCACGTTGTCATAACGCTTCCGCTTCGGGTCACGAGGGTGCGTGGACACACTCTCCTCTCGTTGCTATGCCATCACCATGATCTTGCGTGTGCGTAGGAATTTTTTGAAATTACTCGTTCCCCAACATGGCATCCGAGCCTGGTTTTATGCGTTGATGTCATATGCACGAGTAGAACACAAGTGAGTTGTGGGCGATATAAGTCATCTTGCTTACTAGCATGTCATACTTTGGTTCAGTGGTATTGTGAGATGAAGCGGCCGGACCGACATTACGCAGACGCTTTCGCGAGACTGGTTTCACCGCTTCGAGCACTCGTTGCTTAAAGGTGACCGGTGGGTGTCTGTTTCTCTCACTTTAGTTGAACCGAGTGTGGCTACGCCCGGTCCTTGCGAAGGTTAAAACAGCACCAACTTGACAAACTATCGTTGTGGTTTTGATGCGTGGTAAGAACGGTTCTTGCTCAGCCCGTAGCAGCCACGTAAAACTTGCAACAACAAAGTTGAGGACGTCTAACTTGTTTTTGCAGGGCATGTTGTGATGTGATATGGTCAAGACGTGATGCTATATTTTATTGTATGAGATGATCATGTTTTGTAACCAAGTTATCGGCAACTAGCAGGAGCCATATGGTTGTCGCTTTATTGTATGATATGCAAACGCCATGTAATTGCTTTACTTTGTCACTAAGCGGTAGCGATAGTCGTAGAAGCAATAGTTGGCGAGGCGACAACGATGCTACGATGGAGATCAAGGTGTCGCGCGGTGGCGATGGTGATCATGATGGTGCTTCGAGATGGAGATCACAAGCACAAGATGATGATGGCCATATCATATCACTTATATTGATTGCATGTGATGTTTATCCTTTATGCATCTTATCTTGCTTTGATTGACGGTAGCATTTTAAGATGATCTCTCACTAAAATTATCAAGAAGTGTTCTCCACAGTATGCACCGTTGCTAAAAGTTCGTAGTGCCCGGACACCACGTGATGATCGGGTGTGATAAGCTCTCGTCCATCTACAACGGGTGCAAGCCAGTTTTGCACACGCGAATACTCAGGTTAAACTTGACGAGCCTAGCATATGCAGATATGGCCTCGGAACACGGAGACCGAAGGTCGGCGTGAATCATATAGTAGATATGATCAACATAGTGATGTTCACCATTGAAAACTACTCCATCTCACGTGATGATCGGTTATGGTTTAGTTGATTTGGATCACGTGATCACTTAGATGACTAGAGAGATGTCTGTCTAAGTGGGAGTTCTTAAGTAATATGATTAATTGAACTTAAAATTATCATGAACTTAGCACCGATAGTATTTTGCTTATCTATGTTTGTTGTAGATAGATGGCTCGTCTTTGTTGTTCCGTTGAATTTTAATGTGTTCCTTGAGAAAGCAAAGTTGAAAGATGATGGTAGCAATTACGGACTGGGTCCGTAACGAGGATTATCCTCATTGCTGCACGTAAGAATTACGCCTGGAAGCACCGCTGGGTGCCAACTGTCTGCAGAGCAACGCCGAAGTTGTGAGCGTCTGGCGAGCAAAGCGATGACTACTCCATAGTTCATGTGCCATGCTTTACGGCTTAGAACCGGGTCTTCAACGACGTTTTGAGCGTCATGGGGCATATGAGATGTTCCAAGAGTTGAAGTTAATATTTCAAGCAAATGCCCGGATTGAGAGATATGAAGTCTCCAATAAATTCTATAGCTGCAAGATGGAGGAGAATAGTTACACGGTGAGCACATACTCAAAATGTCCGGGTATAATAATCACTTGATTCAACCGGGAGTTAATCTTCCGGATGATAGTGTCATTGATGAATTCTCCAATCATCGCCACCAAGCTACAAGAGCTTCGTGATGAACTATAATATGCAAGGGATGAACAAGACACTTCCTGAGCTCTTCGCAATGCTAAAAGCTGCGGAGGTAGAAATCAAGAAGGAGCATCAAGTGTTGATGGTCAACAAGACCACTAGTTTCAATAAAAAGGGCAAAGGAAAGAAGAAGGGGAACTTTAAGAAGAACAGCAAGCAAGTTGCTGCTCAAGAAAAGAAACCCAAATCTGTACCTAAGCCTGAAACTGAGTGCTTCTACTGCAAGCAAGCTGGTCACTGGAAGCGGAATTGCCCCAAGTATTTGGCGGATAATAAGGAAGGCAAAGTGAACAAAGGTATATGTGATATACATGTTATTGATGTGTACCTTACTAGAGCTCGTAGTAGCACTGGTATTTGATCTGGGTACATTGCTAATATTTGCAACTCAAAGCAGGGACTACGGAATAAGCGAGCACCGGCAAAGGACGAGGTGACGATGCGGCGTGGGAAGCGGTTCCAAAGTCAATGTGATCGCGATCGACACGCTACCTCTACATCTACCTTGGGATTAGTTTTAGACCTAAATAATTGTTATTTAGTGCCGGCGTTGAGCATGAACATTATATCTGGATCTTGTTTAATGCGAGGCGGTTATTCATTTAAATCGAGAATAATGGTTGTTCTATTTATATGAGTAATATCTTTTATGGTCATGCACCCTTGAAGAGTGGTCTATTCTTATTGAATCTCGACGGTAGTGATACACATATTCATAATGTCGAAGCCAAAAGATGCAGAGTTGATAATGATAGTGCAACTTATTTGTGGCACCGCCGTTTAGGTCATATCGGTGTAAAGCGCATGAAGAAACTCCATACAGATGGACTTTTGGAACAACTTGATTATGAATCACTTGGTACTTGCGAACCGTGCCTCATGGGCAAGATGACTAAAACACCGTTCCCGGTTGTATGGAGAGAGCAACAGATTTGTTGGAAATCATACATACAGATGTATGTGGTCCGATGAATGTTGAAGCTCGTGGCGGATATCGTTATTTTCTCACCTTCACAGATGATTTAAGCGAGATACGGGTATATCTACTTGATGAAGCATAAATTTGAAACATTTGAAAAGTTCAAAGAATTTCAGAGTGAAGTTGAAAATCATCGTAACAAGAAAATAAAGTTTCTACGATCTGATCGTGGAGGAGAATATTTGAGTTACTGAGTTTGGTCTACATTTGAAGCAATGCGGAATAGTTTCGCAATTCACGCCACCGAACACCACAACGTAATGGTGTGTCCGAGCGTCGTGTCGTACTTTACTAGATATGGTGCGATCTATGATGTCTATTTCCGATTTACCGCTATCGTTTTGGGGTTATGCTTTAGAGACGGCCGCATTCACGTTAAATAGGACACCATCAAAATCCGTTGAGACGACACCTTATGAACTATGGTTTGGCAAGAAACCAAAGTTGTCGTTTCTGAAAGTTTGGGGTTGCGATGCTTATGTGAAAAAGCTTCAACCTGATAAGCTTGAACTCAAATCGGAAAATGTGTCTTCATAGGATACCCAAAGGAGACAATTGGGTACACCTTCTATCACAGATCCGAAGGCAAGACATTCGTTGCTAAGAATGGATCCTTTCGAGAGAAGGAGTTTCTCTCGAAAGAAGTGAGTGGGAGGAAAGTAGAACTTGATGAGGTAATGATACCAGCTCCTTATTGGAAAGTAGTTCATCACGAAATCGGTTCCCGTGACACCTACACCAGTTAGTGAGGAAGTTAATGATGATGATCATGAAACTTCAGATCAAGTTATTCTTGAACCGTAGATCAACCAGAATAAAATCCGCACCGAGTGGTACGGTAATCCTATTCGGAAGTCATGCTACTAGATCATGGTGAACCTACGAACTATGAAGAAGCGATGGTGAGCCCAGATTCCATAAAATGGCTTGAAGCCATGAAATCTAAGATGGGATCCATGTATGAGAACAAAGTGTGGACTTTGGTTGACTTGCCTAATGATCGGCAAGCAATAGAGAATAAATGGATTTTCAAGAAGAAGACCGACGACGACGGTAATGTTATCACACAAAGCTCGACTTGTTGCAAAAGGTTTTCGACAAGTTCAAGGAGTTGACTACGATGAGACCTTCTCACCCGTGGCGATGCTTAAGTCTGTCCGAATCATGTTAGCAATCGCCGCATTTTATGATTATGAAATATGGCGATGGATGTCAAAACTGCATTTCTGAATGGATTTACGGATGAAGAGTTGTATATGATGCAACCGAAGGTTTTGTCGATCCTAAGGGAGCTAACAAAGTGTGCAAGCTCCAACGATCAATCTATGGTCCAGTGCAAGCCTCTCGGAGTTGGAATAAGCGCTTTGATAGTGTGATCAAAGCATATGGTTTTATCTGAGACTTTTGGAGAAGCTTTGTATTTACAAGAAAGTGAGTGGGAGCTCAGTAGCATTTCTAATATTATATGTGGACGACATATTGTTAATTGGAAATGATATAGAATTTCTGGATAGCATAAAGGATACTTGAATAAAAGTTTTTCAATGAAGGACCTCGGTGAAGCTGCTTACATATTGGGCATCAAGATCTATAGAGATAGATCAAGGCGCTTAATTGGACTTTCACAATGCACATACCTTGATAAAGTCTTGAAAAAGTTCAATATGGATCGAGCAAAGAAAGGGTTCTTGCCTGTATTACAAGGTGTAAGATTGAGTCGACTCAATGCCCGACCACTGCAGAAGATAGAGGAAAATGAAAGGAGTTCCTATGCTTGACCATAGGCTCTATCATGTATGCAATCTGTGTACCAGACCTGATGTGTGCCTTGCTATTAGCTTAGCAAGGAGGTACCAAAGTAATCCAGAGTGGATCATCGGACAGCGGTCAAGAATATCCTGAAATACGAAAAGGACTAAGGATATGTTTCTCGTTTATGGAGGTGACAAAGAGCTTGTCGTAAAGGGTTACGTCGATGCAAGCTTTGACCTGATCCGGACGATTCTAAATCGCAAACCGGATCGTATTTTTATTAAGCGGTGGAGCTGTAAGTTGGTGCAGTTCTAAACAAAGCATCGTGGCGGGATCTACATGTGAAGCGGAATACATAGCTGCTTCGGAGCAGCAAATGAAGGAGTCGGATGAAGGAGTTCATTTCCGATCTAGGTGTTATACCTAGTGCATTGGGACCAATGAAGATCTTCGTGACAATCTTGGTGCAATTGCCTTGGCAAAGGAATCCAGATTTCACAAGAGGACCAAGCACATCAAGAGACGCTTCAATTCCATTCGGGACCAAGTCCAAGTGGGAGACATAGAGATTTGCAAGATACATACGGATCTGAATGTTGCGCACCGTTGACTAAGCCTCTCTCACGAGCAAAACATGATCAGCACCAAGACTCCATGGGTGTGAGAATCATTCTTGTGTAATCTAGACTATTGACTCTAGTGCAAGTGGGAGACTGAAGGAAATATGCCCTAGAGGCAACAATAAAGTTATTATTTATTTCCTTATATCATGATAAATGTTTATTATTCATGCTAGAATTGTATTAACCGGAAACATATTACATGTGTGAATACATAAACAAACAGAATGTCACTAGTATGCCTCTACTTGACTAGCTCGTTAATCGAAGATGGTTATGTTTCCTAACCATAGACATGAGTTGTCATTTGATTAACGGGATCACATCATTAGGAGAATGATGTGATTGACTTGACCCATTCCGTTAGCTTAGCACTTGATCGTTTAGTATGTTGCTATTGCTTTCTTCATGACTTATACAAAGTTCCTGCAACTATGAGATTATGCAACTCCGTTTACGGAGGAACACTTTGTGTGCTACCAAACGTCACAACGAATCGGGTGATTATAAAGGTACTCTACAGGTGTCTCCAAAAGTATATGTTGAGTTGGCATAATTGAGATTAGGTTTTGTCACTCCGATTGTCGGAGAGGTATCTCTGGGCCTTCTCGGTAATACTCATCACCTAAGCCTTGCAAGCATTGTAACTAATGAGTTAGTTATGAAATGATGTATTACGAGCGAGTAAAGAGACTTGCCGTAACGAGATTGAACTAGGTATTGGATACCGACGATCGAATCTCGGGCAAGTAACATACCGATGACAAAGGGAACAACGTATGTTATGCGGTTTGACCGATAAAGATCTTCGTAGAAAATGTAGGAACCAATATGAACATCCAGGTTCCACTATTGGTTATTGACCGAGAATAGTTCTAGTTCATGTCTACATAGTTCTCGAACCCGTAGGGTCCGCACGCTTAACGTTACGATGACAATTTTATGAGTGTTGATGTACCGAAGTTTGTTCGGAGTCCCGGATGTGATCACGGACATGACGAGGAGTCTCGAAATGATCGAGACATAAAGATTGATATATTGGAAGCCTATGTTTGGACTTGAATAGTTCCGGTGAAATCGGATTTTACCGGAACACCGGGGTTACTGGAACCCTCCCGGGGTTAATGGGCCTTAGTGGGCCATGAGGGAGAAGAGGAGGGCGGCCAGGGGAAGGCAGCGCCCCTCCCCTAGTCCGAATAGGACAAGGAGAGGGGGTGGCGCCCTTCCTCTTCCCCTCCCCAAGTCCTAATCCAACTAGGAAGGGGAGTCCTACTCCCGTGGGAGTAGGACTCCTCCCGCGCCTCCTCCTAGGGCCGGCCGCACCCCCTTGCTCCTTTATATACAGGGCAGGGGCACCCTAGGACACACAAGTTGATCTACGGATCGTTCCTTAGCCGTGTCGGTGCCCCCTCCACCATATTCCACCTCGGTCATATCGTCGCGGAGTTTAGGCGAAGCCTGCGCCGTGAGAGCATCATCATCGTCACCACACCGTCGTCTTGTGGAACTCATCCCGACACCTGCTTTGGATCGGAGTCAGGGATCGTCATCGAGCTGAGCGTGTCTGAACACGGAGGTGTCGTCGTTCGGTACTTGGATCGGTCGGATCGTGAAGGCGTCACTACATCAACAGCGTTGTCATAACGCTTCGCTTCGGTCTCACAGTGCGTGGACACACTCTCCCCTCTCGTTGCTATGCCATCACCATGATCTTGCGTGTGTGTAGGAATTTTTTTGAAATTACTACGTTCCCCAACACAAGCTTCAAGCTCAAGACTCTTCATTTTACATTTTAGTGATCCAAGATCACATTGAGTCTATAGGAAAAGCCAATACTATCAAGGAGGGATGAGGTGTTGCTTAATGAGCCTCTTGCTTCATGTGCTTAGTGATATGCTCCAAAACCCTCAACTACTTTCCCACTTCCACACATATGTCCTAAACCTAAAGTCAAATTCGGCCCCACTGATTCTTTCTATCCGCCGACACCGAGTTTGGATATTTTAGCCACTGCCACAAACCCTAGGCAAATCGGTCTCACCGAGATGGGATAGTAATCTCCCTATGTATGTCCATTACCAAAATCGGTCTCACCGAGTTTGATCAATCGGTACTACCGAGATTACAATGCAAACTTTCTGGTTAACTTATTATCAAAATCGGTCCCACCGAGTTTGATAATCGGTCCAACCGAGTTTGCCTGACCAACTCTCTGGAAAGCTTATTACCAAAATCGGTCCCACCGAGTTTGTGTAATCGGTCTTACCAAGATGACGTTATGCCCTAACCCTAACCGAATCGGTCCCACCGAGTTGCATTCCGGTCCCACCGAAAACCCTAACGGTCACATTATTTGCTAAAATCAGTCTGACCGAGTTTAACGATTCGGTCCCACCGAGTTTGGTAGATTGTGTGTAGCAGTTAGATTTTGTGTGGAGGCTATATACCCCCCTCCACCCCTCTTCATTAGTGGAGAGAGCCATCGACTGAACCTACACTTCCGAAGATCCTATTTAGAGAGAGAACTACCTACTCATGTGTAGAGGCCAAGATATTCCATTCCTACCATATGAATCTTGATCTCTAGCCTTCCCAAGTTGCTTTCCACTCAAATCTTCTTTCTACCAGATCCAAATCCTATGAGAGAGAGTTGAGTGTTGGGGAGACTATCATTTGAAGCACAAGAGCAAGGAGTTCATCATCAACACACCATTTGTTACTTCTTGGAAGTGGTGTCTCCTAGATTGGCTAGGTGTCAATTGGGAGCCTCAGACAAGATTGTGGAGTTGAACCAAGGAGTTTGTAAGGGCAAGGAGATCGCCTACTTCGTGAAGATCTACCGCTAGTGAGGCAAGTCCTTCGTGGACGACGGCCATGGTGGGATAGACAAGGTTGCTTCTTCGTGGACCCTTCGTGGGTGGAGCCCTCCGTGGACTCGCATAACTGTTACCCTTCGTGGGTTGAAGTCTCCACCAGCGTGGAAGTATGCGATAGCACCACCTATCGGAACCACGCCAAAAACATCCGTGTCTCCAATTGCGTTTGAATCCTCCAAATCCCTTCCCTTTACATTCTTGCAAGTTGCATGCTTTATTTTCCGCTGCTCATATACTCTTTGCATGCTTGCTTGCTATATGTTGTGAATGTTAAACTTGTGCCTAAACTCCACTCAAACTTTAAAGAAACTTAAAAACTGCAACTTTGGTACTTAGTGTCTAATCACCCCCCTCTAGACACCTCTTCTCAAGGTCCTACACACGGCCCAGTTCATGTAAACGCATCGAGGTCGGTTTCCGGAGCAGCGGCCCGATTAGGTTGGGCATGCGGGACTCGCAGCGTGGCGCGGGTGAACGAGAACGAATGACGGCACGTGCTATCGATCAGGTACGTACGTGTAGTTAATCCGACGGCAAAGGAAGCCAAATCGCTGTGGAGGGGCGTAGGTAGCTGAGTCTTACTGTTTAGTAATTGCAGATTACGGTTGGTATCATCCCAGCTGCCGTTGTCTTTGGTTACCGTATAATCCCCAAATAGTTTAAGCTAGTTGTAACTAGACTAACTTGACCCCGTTGATTGAGCCCGTCAATTTGTCAAACAAGCATGGCATGGAGCAGGTACGCAAGTGCCAATAAGAGATCTACAACATGTAACAATAAGGACATTTCAATGCTTTTTTTGGTTTGTTTGTTGGTGAAAGTAGTCATTTCATCAACCAACAATTCATCTTAGCCTCGCAAAAAAAATCATCTTAGTACAACTATCCCAGTACAGTGTATGCATTGCGCCCAATGGGAGGTGAGAGCATTAATAAGGTTGCTCTCTCATTCACCCACAAAAAAAACCGTTGCTCTCTCATCTCACCTAATGTGCACACAACTCTCCTCTACTCTGGCAAGTCTGGGCACCGGCAAGGGTCGAATTTACGGTCTGGCTGCTGCTCAAAAACAGATTATGGTGCAATGACCGTCTCCAGAGACGAGGCTGGCCAAATGAGTACTTCTATCAAATTTGTCTCAGAAGCCTCGAGACCTCGCAACACCTTTTCTGGCAGTGCCCATTTTCATCGGCAGTCTGGGCAAGAACTGCCCAAGGGCACGGGTGCAGCTCCATGCACCCCTTGAACTGGCAGCGGAAGAGCAAAGCGGTGGAAATCATCACTGAGATGATCAATGGAGCAAGAGTTGAACACAAGAAAGGAGTCAAGACAATGATCATTCTGGTAATTGGTGACGTTTGGCAGCAGAGAAACAAATGCACTTTTCGGCAAAAGATTGCAAGCCTGACTGAAACAATAGCAAGCATCACAACGACCTTTGAGTTGTGGCGCCAAGCAGGAGCAACCCACCTCGAACACCCTTTCTGGGATCCTCCATGAGAATACAACCTACTGTTCTCTAGCCCCGGCTAGATTTTTTGTCTACTCTTTTTATCTTCTCTTTTTAGTCCTTGATCGCCAGATCGAACTCCACCTTGTGTTTTCCCGCCTGCTCCCTGCTTTTGATATCAATATATGCCAGCCATCAGCTGGTCCGTTCAAAAAAAACTCTCCTCCCTTTCTCTCTTCATTTATTTCATGCCACGTCATGAAAAAATCCTGTGTCGCTAAGTGTTGTTCTACGGTGCATCCCGTGCATAATTCTGGCTGTTAGAATAGGCTTGTAGAGATAAGAGAAGATGTTTAAACTTTTGTAATCTCTTTCTATCTCTTCTTCTGTTCTATTCTACCGACCTTCTGTAAATCTCTCGTGGTGTATCCTAGCGATCTCCATCAACGTGTAACTCAAGGCATTGCCTCAATATATACAGTGCGGCCCGAGAAAAGGGTTTAACGCTTCCACAATATTTTACATGGTCATCAGAGCCTCTTCCTCCTAGATCGAAAATTCCATCTAGCAATCATGTCCAGCCCCACCCAATCCTCCGCCAGCACCATGAGTGCGCTATCCACCCAAACCTCCATGTCTTCCACCTCCGTACCATCATCCAGCATAACCCAGGCCGTGACCCTAGGATCTCCACCCCAAGAGAAGCTCACACGAGGCAATTTCCTCATGTGGAAGGCCATCGTGTTCCCGCAGATCAGAGGAGCGCAGATGCAGCACTTCCTGGACCCGACGAGCCCTGTGCCGCCGGCCACCATCACCGTCACCAAGGATGGGAAGGAGGAGCAGTTCGCAAACTTTGCGCGCACCCTCTGGTATGCTCAACAGCAGCAGCTCCAAGGATATTTGATGGGATCTCTGTCCCGTGAAATCTTGGCCCAAGTCGTCACCCTCCAGACGTCGGCGGAAGTATGGGCTGCTCTCCATGCTACGTCCGTGGCCCAGACTCAAGCGCAGAAGATCAACACCAGAATCGCCCTTCACAATCTCCAGAAGGGAAACACCAGCATGACGGACTACCTCCCCAAAATAAAATCGCTCACCGACAAGATCGCTTCTGGTGGTGAACCCCTCTCTGATGGTGAGATTACATCTCACATCCTGGCTGGACTCGATCTCGAGTATAATCCAGTGGTCTCCGCGCTGGCCGCCCGGGTGGAGCCGGTTACTGTCCCTGAGCTCTACAGTCAACTTCTCTCCTTTGATGCACACATGAATCTACTCCAAGGTCTCAACCACAGGCAGTCATCTGCTAATGCAGCCATTCGTGGACGAGGCGGAGGTGGTCGTGGGCGCGGTCACTAGGGGCGTGCACACGGTGGAGCAACGGAGAGGAGGTCGTGGACGTCGGGGAAGTAGTCGTCGGCGACCGGATCGTCCGTGATGAAACAGCCAGTAGTCGCACTGAGCGCTCCCCAAAAACCTTATCACCCTTCTCCCGTACAGAACTCAAAAGGTGCGGTTCTGCGCCGGGAGGTGAAGCAACGGAGGGAGACGAAGTGAACAGGCAGCACGCGAAGAGGTGCGTCGTTCGTATTCATTATCCATTACCGCAAAAACTTTTCAGCTCCCAGGTAACCTTTCGTATACCCGTAGTCCGTGGCAAAAATTAGACATCGGCTCGGCTCATTCCCGCAACCCGCGGCGCGTCGTGACGAGGCAAGGCGGGCGGCGGAGGAGGAGCGCGCGTGGATGTCCCTCTTGTTCTCATGCTCATACAAGTGGGGAAAGAACCTCCCTTATAAGGAAGTCCAACTCCCACTAAACTAGCAATGTGGGACTAAACTTTAGTAGTATCCCTTGCCTTGCACAGATGGGCTAAGTGGGCCTCTAGGATTTATTAGGAATTTCTGAAATAGTTATTGGGCTGCCCCAATATAGACTAAATTCAGCAATCCCCACCAAATCCCAGAGGCACACAAAAATTTGCCTTTGGTTCCAAAACACTGCTTTATATACAGTATCGCGGTGGAGACTGTTAAGTTGAACTTCCACCTAGAACTCTATGCTACACTAGTAAGCAACTTGAACAGTGGACTGGGCCTTGCAAGTTTTCTGCGAATCTAGCTTCACATAAAGCCTTGACCGATACGTGGCTACCGTGGGTCTTCCCCGCGGGTGGAGCTTATGCATCATACTCCGTGACCTTTCATGAGTTTACTAGAGAGAACCCTACTCTCATAGATTGCGACGTTTGACAATCAGACTCATATAGGTGTGTTCTTCAAAAGATGTTCTGCAGGATAACATCTCTGCTTAAATAAGCCACTTAGAACACATTAAGATATACATCAACCTGCCATGCAGATTAGGAGAGTATTGCATCTTCATGGAGTGGTATTGTGAATAGTAGGGATACTCTCCTCTCAGTTGACCAACAACTTATCTTCCACATCTAATTCACGGGATCTCCGATCACAAAGAATAGGTTACCACTGTGAACAACTCATATTGTGGGTCTCATACCCATCTCCTCGATGCATTATCTATCACATTCTGCGATAGACCCTTAGTAAAAGGATCTGCCAGATTTTTAGGCGTTTGGATATAATCCAGCATAATAACTCGGAGTTTTTCATTTTCTGACAGACTTTAACCTTCTCTGAGCGTGTCTTGATGACTTCATGTTATCCTTTGAGTTGCTCACTTTCGTGATCACAGTTTGATTATCGCAGTTCATAAGGACACCGTGCAGGTTTCTCAACAACCGCAAGTCATTCAAGAGCCGTGAAGCCAATCTGCTTCAACCGTAGCTGTATCTAGTCTTGTGAGTTACTGCTTCCATTGTTGACCTCGTTAAGATGGTCTGCTTGCAAGACTTCAAGAAACAGCGCCACCTCCATGAGTGAATACATATCTGCTCGTGGCCTTTATCTCATCGACATCGAGATCCAGTTTGAGTCACTATACCCTTCAAGCACCTTTGGGTGCCGGTGTAGTAAATTCCATAATTTGCAGTGCCTTTCAAATAACGCAAAACTCTCTCTAGAGCTTTCCTTTGCACATCTCCTGGTTTTGAGACAAACCGACTCAGTTTGCTAACAGCAAAAGAGATGTCAGGTCTTGTAGCACTGGCTAAGTACATAAGCGAGCCAATAATCTGAGAATACTTCAATTGATCTCTAGAAATTCTTTGATTCTTTCGAAGCAGCATGCTAGCATCATATGGTGTTGGAGAGGGCTTGCAGTCACTATAGCCAAAGCGACTCAAGATCTTTTCCACATAGTGAGATTGAAGCAATGTAATCCCACCATCATCATCTCTCAACAACTTGATGTTCAGAATGACATCAGCCACTCCTAGATCCTTCATCTCAAAACAACGAGATAGAAAATCCTTGACCTCCTTAATAACATTCAGATTTGTTCCGAAAATCAGTATGTCATCAACATACAAGCAAAGCATAACTCCCTCGCCCCCACCATGGCGATAGTACACACATTTGTCAGCTTTGTTCACAACAAAGCCTGCAGCTGTTAAAGTTCTTTCGAACTTCTCATGCCCTTGTTTGGGTGCTTGCTTGAGTCCATACAAAGACTTGACAACTTGCACACTTTCCTTCGACCATCTATTACAAACCCATCTGGTTGTTCCATATAAATTTCCTCATCCAACTCTCCATTTAGGAAAGCAGTCTTAACATCCATCTGATGAACGAGAAGACCATGTGAGGCAGCTAGTGAAAGTAGAACTCGAATAGTGGTCAGTCGAGCCACAGGTGAGTAAGTATCAAAAAGTCTTCACCTTCCTTTTGGATATAACCCTTAGCCACGAGCCGAGCCTTGTACTTTTCGATAGTACCATCAGACCTAAGCTTCTTCTTGAATACCCATTTGCATCCTATAGGTTTGCACCCATAAGGACGATCAGTTATCTCCCAAGTTTCATTCGCCAAGATGGAATCCATCTCGCTACGAACTGCTTCCTTCCAGTAGTCAACATTTTCAGATGCATAGGCCTCTGAAATAGAACTGGGAGTGTCATCTATGAGATACACAAGAAAATCATCACCAAAAGACTTTGCAGTCCTTTGTCTCTTGCTCCTAGTAAGAACTTCATTGTTCTCCCCCACAGGACTTTCAAATTGTTCCATCGAAATGCCAGGTTCGGTAATTGTAACTGGTTCCTGATTCGATGAACTAGGCATCTCCTGATTAGATGAGGTAGCCATATCCTTCATGGGAAAGATATCTTCAAAGAAAGTCGCATCATTCGACTCCATGATCGTACCGACATGCATGTTAGGTACCTCAGATTTTACAACCAAGAATCTATAGCCAATGCTATGAAAAGCATATCCCAGAAAACAAAATCTCACGATCTTTGGTCCAAGCTTCCGCTTCTTTGGAATTGGAACATTGACTTTCGCCAAACAACCCCATGTTACGCAGATAAGAGAGTTTTAACCTTTTGTTCTCCCATTCCTCGAATGTAGTTATCTCTTTGTTCTTTGTGGGGACTCGATTTAGGACATGACATCTTTGTCAATATCGCCTCCCCACCATGCCTTGGAGAGACCCGATGTGTCTAACATGGCGTTAACCAAATCGTTAGAGTACGGTTCTTTCTTTCGGCCACCCCATTTGACTGAGGTGAGTAGGGAGGCGTCCTCTCATGGATTATACCATATTCCGCACAAAAAGCATCAAATTCATTGGAAAAATAATCTCCACCACGGTCGGACCTAAGCCTCTTGATTTTTCGATCAAGTTGGTTTTCCACTTCAGCTTTATAGATCTTGAAAAAGTTCAAAGCCTCATCCTTAGATTTCAGAAGATACACACGACAGTATCTAGTGGAGTCGCCAATTAACGTCATGAAATATTTCTTCCACCTTTTGTTAAAACACCATTCATTTCACATAGATCTGAATGTATAAGTTCTAGTGGTGCAAGATTTCTCGTCTCTGCAGTCACGTGAGACTTACGAGGTTGCTTAGCTTGCACGCACACTTGACACTTAGATCCCTTGACAGTGGTGAAACTAGGGATTAAGTTCAACTTCGCTAGTCGCGACATGCAACCAAAGTTAACATGACAAAGACGTGAATGCCACACATTTGATTCACTATTGTTGCAAATATGATTAACAACTTTATTGCAAGCGTCGACAAGGATAAGCGAAACAGGCCTCTGAGTCATAGCCTTTACCGACAAAGGTTCCATACTTGGATATTACAAATTTATTCGACTCAAAGACAAGCTTGTAGCCATATCTACACGAAGAGATCCGCTAACAAGATTTTTATTGACGGAGGGACATAATGCACGTTCTTCACCCAGCGATCTTCCCAAGTAAACTTGAGATCGACCGGGCCAACACCACGAGCGAAGCACTTGAACCGTTGCCCATCGGCACGGTTGAAGTCCCCGCATGATCGATAAGGCGAAAACATGGAAATATCACCGCATACATGCACATTAGCACCCGTGTCAATCAACCAATCAGGAGAATGACATACTGAAAGAATAGTGGGAAATATACCATACCCAACATCCTTCATGTCAGTGTCTCCAATGACAATATTAGCGGTATTGCCGCCTTTCCCAGGATGACGCTTGTCATAGCGATTAGGGCAACTAGGAGCCCAATGATCAGGATCTCCACACACATGACAAGCACCTTTCTTCTTGCCATTCTTCTTCTTGAAGTTCGTGTGTTGCACAGCCTTGTTCTTTCCATCAAACTTTGCTTTACCATCAAACTTGCCCTTGTTCTTGAACTTGTGGGGCTGGAAGTTCTGCTTGTGTACCACATTGGCACTAGATCCTCCCTCAATACCTCAAGCACGTGTGTCCTTTGCTCTCGCCTTTTCTTCCACATCAAGAGTACCAATGAGATCCGGAACGGAAAACTCCTGTCTCTTATGCTTCAGTTGTTGGGGAACGTAGTAATTTCAAAAAATTCCTCGCTGCGCAAGGATCATGGTGATGGCATAGCAACGAGAGGAGAGTATTGTCCACGTACCCTCGTGAGACCGTAAGCGGAAGCGTTATGACAACGCGGTTGATGTAGTCGTCGTCTTCACGATCCGACCGATCCAAGTACCGAGCATACGGCACCTCCGAGTTCAGCACACGTTCAGCTCGATGGCGATCCCGGACTCGATCCAGCAAAGTGTCGGGGATGAGTTCCGTCAACCGACGGCGTGGTAGCGATGATGATGCTCTACCGCGCAGGCTTCGCCTAAACTCATGACGATATGGCGAGGTGGAATATGGTGGAGGGGCACCGCTGCGGCTGAGGACCGATCCGTAGATCAACTTGTGTGTCTATGGGTGCCCCCTGCCCCGTATATAAAGGAGCAAGGGGTGCGGCCGGCCCTAGGAGGAGGCGCGGCGGAGGAGTCCTACTCCCATCGGGAGTAGGACTCCCCCTTCCTAGTTGGACTAGGACTTGGGGAAGGAGGAGAGGGGAAAGGAAGGGGGCGCCCCCTCCTGTCCTATTCGGACTTGGGGGAGGCGGCGTGGCTGCCCCTGGCTCCTTCTCCTCTTTCTCCACTAGGCCCACTAAGGCCCATTAGGTCACCGCTGGGTTCGGTAACCTCCGGTACTCGGTAAAATGCCGATTTCACCGGAACACTTCGATGTCCAAACATAGGCTTCCAATATATCAATCTTTATGTATCGACCATTTGAGACTCCTCATCATGTCTGTGATCACATCAGGACTCGAACAAACTTGGTACATCAAAACTTATAAACTCATAATAAAGCTGTCATCGTAGCGTTAGCGTGCGGACCCTACGGGTTCGAGAACTATGTAGACATGACCTAGAACTATTCTCGGTCAATAACCAATAGCGGAACCTGGATGCCCATATTGGCTCCTACATATTCTCTGAAGATCTTTATCGGTCGAACCGCATAACAACATCGTTGTTCCTTTGTCATCGGTATGTTACTTGCCCGAGATTTGATCGTCGGTATCAATACCTAGTTCAATCTAGTTCTTGGCAAGTCTCTTTACTCGTTACGTAATGCATCATTCGTAACTAACTCATTAGCTACATTGCTTGCAAGGCTTATAGTGATGTGCATTACCGAGAGGGCCAGAGATACCTCTCCGACAATCGGAGTGACAAAACCTAATCCCGAAATCGCCAACCCAACATGTACCTTTGGAGACACCTGTAGTACTCCTTTATAATCACCCGATTCGTTGTGACGTTTGGTAGCACCAAAGTGTTCCTCCGTAAGCAGGAGTTGCATAATCTCATAGTTACGGGAACATGTATAAGTCATGAAGAAAGCAATAGCAATATACTAAGCGATCAAGTGCTAGGCTAACGGAATGGGTCATGTTAATCACATCATTCTCCTAATGATGTGATCCCATTAATCAAATAACAACACATGTCTATGGTTAGGAAACATAACCATCTTTGATTAATGAGCTAGTCAAGTAGAGGCATACTAGTGACTATATGTTTGTCTATGTATTCACACATGTATCATGTTTCCGGTTAATACAATTCTAGCATGAATAATAAACATTTATCATGATATGAGGAAATAAATAATAACTTTATTATTGCCTCTAGGGCATATTTCCTTCAGTCTCCCACTTGCACTAGAGTCAATAATCTAGATTACACAGTAATGATTCTAACACCCATGGAGTCTTCGTGCTGATCATGTTTTGCTCTTGGAAGAGGCTTAGTCAACGGGTCTGCAACATTCAGATCCGTATGTATCTTGCAAATCTCTATGTCTCCCACCTGGACTTGGTCCCGGATGGAATTGAAGCGTTTCTTGATGTGCTTGGTCCTCTTGTGAAATCTGGATTCCTTTGCCAAGGCAATTGCGTCGGTATTGTCACAGAAGATCTTCATTGGTCCCGATGCACTAGGTATGACACCTAGATCAGAAATGAACCCTTTCATCCAGACTCCTTCATTTGCTGCTTCCGAAGCAGCTATGTATTCCGCTTCACATGTAGATCCCGCCACGACGCTTTGTTTAGAACTGCACCAACTAACAGCTCCACCGTTTAATAAAAACACGTATCCGGTTTGCGATTTAGAATCGTCCGGATCAGTGTCAAAACTTACATCGGCGTAACCATTTACGACTAGCTCTTTGTCACCTCAATATCGAGAAACATATCCTTAGTCCTTTTCGGGTATTTCAGGATGTTCTTGACCGCTGTCGATGATCCACTCTGGATTACTTTGGTACCTTCCTGCCAACCTTATTGCTAAGCATACGTTAGGTCTGGTACACAGCATTGCATACATGATAGAGCCTATGGTTGAAGCATAGGGAACATCTTTCATTTTCTCTCTATCTTCTGTTGTGGTCGGGCATTGATTTTGACTCAATTTCACACCTTGTAATACAGGTAAGAATCCTTTCTTTGCCTGATCCATTTCGAACTTTTTCAAAACTTTATCAAGGTATGTGCTTTGTGAAAGTCCAATCAAGCGTCTTGATCTATCTCTATAGATCTTGATGCCCAATATGTAAGCAGCTTCACCGAGGTCTTTCATTGAAAAACTTTTATTCAAGTATCCTTTTATGCTATCCAGAAATTCTATATCATTTCCAATCAATAATATATCGTCCACATATAATATCGTAAATGCTACAGAGCTCCCACTCACTTTCTTGTAAATCAAGGCTTCTCCAAAAGTCATATAAAACCATATCTTTGATCTCACTATCAAAGCGTTTATTCCAACTCCGAGAGGCTTGCACTGGACCATAAATTGATCGCTGGAGCTTGCACACTTTGTTAGCACCTTTTGGATCAACAAAACCTTCTGGTTGCATCATATACAACTCTTCTTCTAGAAATCCATTCAGGAATGCAGTTTTGACATCCATTTGCCAAATTTCATAATTATAAAATGCAGCAATTGCTAACATGATTCGGACAGACTTAAGCATCGCTTCGGGTGAAAAAGTCTCATCGTAGTCAACCCCTTGAACTTGTCGAAAACCTTTACGCAAAAGTCGAGCTTTATAGACAGTTATATTACCATCGGCGTCGGTCTTCTTCTTAAAGATCCATTTATTTTCTATTGCTTGCCGACCATCGGGCAAGTCAACCAAAGTCCACACTTTGTTCTCATACATGGATCCCATCTCAGATTTCATGGCTTCAAGCCATTTTGCGAATCTGGGCTCACCATCGCTTCTTCATAGTTCGTAGGTTCACCATGATCTAGTAGCATGACTTCGAATAGGATTACCGTACCACTCAGTGCGGATCTTACTCTAGTTGATCTCTGAGTTCAAGAACAACTTGATCTGAAGTTTCATGATCATCATCATTAACTTCCTCACTAATTGGTGTAGGTGTCACAGGAACCGATTTCTGTGATGAACCACCTTCCAATAAGGGAGCTGGTACTGTTACGTCATCAAGTTCTACTTTCCTCCCACTCACTTCTTTCGAGAGAAACTCCTTCTCTAGAAAGGATCCATTCTTAGCAACGAATGTCTTGCCTTCGGATCTGTGATAGAAGGTGTATCCAACTGTCTCCTTTCGGTATCCTATGAAGACACATTTTTCCGATTTGGGTTCAAGCTTATCAGGTTGAAGCTTTTTCACATAAGCATCGTAGCCCCAAACTTTTAGAAACGATAACTTTGGTTTCTTGCCAAACCATAGTTCATAAGGAGTCGTCTCAACGGATTTTAATGGTGCCCTATTTAACGTGAATGCGGCCGTCTCTAAAGCATAACCCCAAAACGATAGTGGTAAATCGGTAAGAGACATCATAGATCGCAACATATCTAGTAAAGTACGATTACGACGTTCGGACACACCGTTACGCTGTGGTGTTCCAGGTGGCGTGAGTTGCGAAACTATTCCGCATTGTTTCAAATGTAGACCAAACTCGTAACTCAAATATTCTCCTCCACGATCAGATCGTAGAAACTTTATTTTCTTGTTACGATGATTTTCAACTTCACTCTGAAATTCTTTGAACTTTTCAAATGTTTCAGATTTATGCTTCATTAATAAGATATACCCGTATCTGCTTAAATCATCTGTGAAGGTGAGAAAATAACGATATCCGCCACGAGCTTCAACATTCATCGGTCCACATACATCTGTATGTATGATTTCCAACAAATCTGTTGCTCTCTCCATAGAACCGGAGAACGGTGTTTTAGTCATCTTGCCCATGAGACACGGTTCACAAGTACCAAGTGATTCATAATCAAGTGGTTCCAAAAGTCCATCAGTATGGAGTTCTTCATGCGCTTTACACCGATATGACCTAAGCGGCGATGCCACAAATAAGTTGCACTATCATTATCAACTCTGCATCTTTTGGCTTCGACATTATGAATATGTGTATCACTACTATCGAGATTTAATAAAAATAGACCACTCTTCAAGGGTGCATGACCATAAAAGATATTACTCATATAAATAGAACAACCATTATTCTCGATTTAAATGAATAACCGTCTCGCATCAAACAAGATCCAGATATAATGTTCATGCTCAACGCGGCACCAAATAACAATTATTTAGGTCTAAAACTAATCCGAAGGTAGATGTAGAGGTAGCGTGCCGACCGCGATCACATCGACTTTGGAACCGTTTCCACGCGCATCGTCACCTCGTCCTTGGCGATGCTCGCTTATTCCGTAGTCCCTGCTTGAGTTGCAAATATTAGCAATGAACCAATATCAAATACCTAGGTGCTCTGCGAGCTCTAGTAAGGTACACATCAATAACATGTATATCACATATACCTTTGTTCACCTTGCCATCCTTCTTATCCGCCAAATACTTGGGGCAGTTCCGCTTCGAAAGACCAGTTTGCTTGCGGTAGAAGCACTTTCGCTTCAGGCTTAGGTCCAGACTTGGGTTTCTTCTCTTGAGCAGCAACTTGCTTGCTGTTCTTTTGAAGTTCCCTTCTTCTTCCCTTTGCCCTTTTCTTGAAACTAGTGGTCTTGTTGACCATCAACACTTGATGCTCCTTCTTGATTTCTACCTCCGCAGCTTTTAGCATTGCGAAGAGCTCGGGAATTGTCTTGTTCATCCCTTGCATATTATAGTTCATCATGAAGCTCTTGTAGCTTGGTGGCAATGATTGGAGAATTCTATCAATGACACTATCATCCGGAAGATTAACTCCCAGTTGAATCAAGTGATTATTATACCCGGACATTTTGAGTATATGCACACTGACAGAAATATTCTCCTCCATCTTGCAGCTATAGAACTTATTGGAGACATCATATCTCTCAATCCGGGCATTTGCTTGAAATATTAACTTCAACTCCTGGAACATCTCATATGCTCCATGACGTTCAAAACGTCGTTGAAGACCCGGTTCTAAGCCGTAAAGCATGGCGCACTGAACTATAGAGTAGTCATCAGCTTTGCTCTGCCAGATGTTCACAACTTTTGGCGTTGCTCCTGCACCAGGCCTGGCACCCAGCGGTGCTTCCAGGATGTAATTCTTCTGTGCAGCAATGACGATAATCCTCGAGTTACGGACCCAGTCCTTGTAATTGCTACCATCATCTTCCAACTTTGCTTTCTCAAGGAACGCATTAAAATTCAACGGAACAACTACACGAGCCATCTATCTACAACAAACATAGATAATCAAAATACTATCAGGTACTAAGTTCATGATAAATTTAAGTTCAATTAATCATATTACTTAAGAACTCCCACTTAGACAGACATCTCTCTAGTCATCTAAGTGATCACGTGATCCAAATCAACTAAACCATAACCGATCATCACATGAGATGGAGTAGTTTTCAATGGTGAACATCACTATGTTGATCATATCTACTATATGATTCATGCTCGACCTTTCGGTCTCCGTGTTCCGAGGCCATATCTGCATATGCTAGGCTCGTCAAGTTTAACCTGAGTATTCGGCGTGTGCAAAACTGGCTTGCACCCGTTGTAGATGGACGAGAGCTTATCACACCGATCATCACGTGGTGTGCGGGCACGACGAACTTTGGCAGCAGTGCATACTCGGGGAGAACACTTCTTGATAATTTTAGTGAGAGATCATCTTAAAATGCTACCGTCGATCAAAGAAAGATAAGATGCATAAAGGATAAACATCACATGCAATCAATATAAGTGATATGATATGGCCATCATCATCTTGTGCTTGTGATCTCCATCTCCAAGCACCGTCGTGATCACCATCGTCACCGGTAGCGACACCTTGATCTCCATCTAGCATCGTTGTCGTTCGCCATCTATTGCTTCTCGACTATCGCTACCGCTTAGTGATAACGTAAAGCAATTACAGAGCGTTGCATTTCATACAATAAGCGACAACCATATGGTTCCTGCCGATTGCCGATAACCCGGTTACAAAACATGATCATCTCATACAATAAAATATAGCATCACGTCTTGACCATATCACATCACAACATGCCCTGCAAAAACAAGTTAATTAGGCGTCCTCTACTTTGTTTTTGCAAGTTTTACGATGCTCGCTACGGGCTGAGCAAGAACCGTTCTTACCTCGCATCAAAACCACAGCGATAGTTTGTCAAGTTGGTGCTGTTTTAACCTTCGCAAGGACCGGGCGTAGCCACACTCAGTTCAACTAAAGTGAGAGAGACAGACACCCGCCAATCACCTTTAAGCACGAGTGCTGCATAGCGGTGAAACCAGTCTCGCGTAAGCGTCTGGCGTAATGTCGGTCCGGACCGCTTCATCTCATAATACCGCCCGAACCAAAGTATGACATCTTTGGTAAGCGGTATGACTTATATCGCCCACAACTCACTTGTGTTCTACTCGTGCATATGACATCTACGCATAAAACCAGGCTCGATACCATTTGTTGGGGAACGTAGTAATTTCAAAAAATTCCTACGCACACGCAAGGATCATGGTGATGGCATAGCAACGAGAGGAGAGTATTGTCCACGCACCTCGTAGACCTTAAGCGAAGCGTTACGACAACGCGGTTGATGTAGTCGTCGTCTTCACGATCCGACCGATCCAAGTACGAGCGCACGGCACCTCCGAAGTTCAGCACACGTTCAGCTCGATGGCGATCCCGGACTCGATCCAAAGAAAGTATCGGGGATGAGTTCCGGCAACCTGACGGCGTGGTGACGATGATGATGCTCTACGGCGAGGGCTTCGCCTAAACTCATGACGATATGACCGAGGTGGAATATTGTAGCGACCCGACCAAAATCGGTCAAGTCTCGTGTAGCTGTACCACCCCAAGATCATCTTGCACACACAAGACATTGATGAAATAATCAAGTTCAATCACACCTGAATTTATTACGATTCTCATATCGAGTCTTTATTACAATAGAATAAATTGGCCAAGGCCAACTCATGAGAAATAAACTAAATAAATCTGCGGAAGCGTAGAAGAATAGCGAGTCCATCCGACTCCATAGGGCAATCGCCAAGCGTGGATCGTAGCCTCACTCTGATCGAATACTCCTCTCGCAACATAAGGCGTTGCAGCCGTGTAGGTCAGCATTTTGAATATGCCGGCAAGTCATGAAGAGAATAACAATAAAATTACTAACACTATATGCAATTTGGCTGTGGGGCTCTAAGTTTCATTGTTTTTTCGAAAAGCCGTTTTCCTACAACAATGGACTTGTTTGCAATTACTACGAAATGTTGGTAATTATTGAGATGGTTCCGCCAACCAATGTCTCATTCCCAATTATTAAATAACCCCTCAATTAATTTATTAAGTTTGGTGTTGAGATATCCAAATACTCCAAGTTCCAGAGGCTCAAATTGTCCAGAATCGGGACACGGCTAACCGATTAGATCTTCACTCTGCAGAGGTTTGCGCACTTTACCCATAAGATTCGTTCCTCCTTTAAGTCTTCGCACTTGAGGGTGTTTGAAGACGGACGAACGAAACAGGGTCTTCCAAGAGTTCCTCCGCCACCGCCGGTACCCATCCAATCCTACCGTTCTTCTACATCTCGTAGCACCGTCCGCCGAGTCACAACTAGGGTTGACCAAGCGAGCCCATAATGGCTTGCGGCTGCACAGTAAGCTTCCGGTCAATGGGGTATACATCCGTCTCTTCGTGGCTGGGTGAAGCTTTCCGCAAGATCTCATGGCGCTTCTCCATGCATCCCGCCAACCACTGGTTTTCTCCGGTGCCGTCAACCGCCCTCCACCCAAGAGTGAATTTTGAAGTCCATCTTGAGCTTGAAGTCATGGGGTTGTCATCATCTTGACTCTCACATCTCCCTTATGAATCACTCTACCAACCCCGTCTACGAGCATAGCAAAATAAAATACTTCGTCCCGGGCCATGGTAACAAGGGGAATTGGGTTCATCCTACCTCATGATACTACTCAAGAACATAACTTCAAATTCTCCTACTGCATGCATGGTGGGGAGGTATAATTCTAATGCAATAAAATCATAGGCATAGTAAAAGGAAATATGATCAATGACTTGCCTTGCTGACGATCTTCGAAAGCTAGGGACTCGTGGTAGCAAGCTTCGCACTCCGGAAATTCTACCGAGGCAAACAATAATCATATAAGCTTACAAACATATGATCACTTAACATAACAACATACTAATATAACACATGAAAACAATTGAACCAAAACCCAAAGAAAACTCGAAGAAATCCAAATCAATGTTTTCACCACATCAAACAACAACCAAGAAATAGTTTAACACAACCAAATTTTTCTTAACAGAACCTAAGCATGGGTTTTTGCTAACTAACAGAAGAGAAAAACATCATGCAACTAGGAGCAAAAAGAATTACATCAAAAGCTATTATAGAACTCCTATTATGCCTATAACAATCCTAGCAAGAAAAAATAAAATAAAAATTTTATTTATCTATAATACCTAAATAGTTCATCCCCACTAACATATTTCTCTTGACATGCAGCCTATCCACATCAGCAATCAACATGTAGCCATCCACCTCAGCTAATCTGCCACGTCATTAAGTTTTTTTCCCTATCTTTTCAGCCATTCCACGTTTTTTCTACAGACTACAAAGGATTCCACAGCGGCCGCACGCTACTAGCTTCCGCAACGCATTGCTTCGCTGGTGTATTTTTTCGCCGGTTCTTTTCTTTTGCTCGTGGCTATGCCCTGGTCACCGAAGCGACAAGTCATTTACTATTCAGCCTTCTATAACAGACGAGCAGTCGAGAAGCACAACATCGTATCGATTCGTATCACTGTCACTTCTCCACCACATCTTTAACTGATCCTCCTATTTTAATCCGCATCTAACATGGCTGTTTGGATATGCAGGTCCCTTCAAGCTCCGGTGCGCACAACCTCATCACAACACGCATGGATGGCGCCGCTGCACGCCTGCTGCGCGTCGCCGGCACCCACAACGCCTCCCAGTTGCCCGGCATCGGCTTCGCCTGACCATGGAGCAGCGCCTAGATAGAGCCAGCTCTCCTCGGTGCCACGCATCGGTTTCTTCCGGTGATCCACTTCCGACAGCCAGCATCGGCTTCGGCTGGCAGTGGATGCCCTCCACACCCACCCCGCGCCCGTCGCATCTCCTCCATGGATCTTGCTGCTACTCATCGTACAGCCCGTCCTTTGATTGCTTGAGCGTGGAGCCCGACGAGCCGTTCAGCAAGTCTTGCAGTGGCAGAGTAAGAATATGTGTTCTTTATTCTCGGGCTCTGCTTGACTCATAAAGTACGTGCACATACAGTGTATTGTAGGTATAAATTCTACCTGAGTCATTCACGGCTGGTCTCACTGCTCCCCACGGCAAGGGATTAAGGTGAGGTTATTCTGTTAAAACTGATTAAAATTGTATGCCTGATTTCCTGCTCACATTTTTACAAGTAAGAAACCATTGATTTGGGATCCATCTCGATGGCCCATAAGATAAATCATATCACCCTACCAAGATTAAGTACCCCGTGCCATTATATTGTTCTTCCATACTGAACTGATTTTGCCTACAATTGTGCATTTGTAGTTTTATCTGTTCCACACTTTCCATGGCAGCCTTTGTAGTTTCTAGACATATTTTTTATTCTACAAATCATTTTTTGTCAATGTTTCTACAACAGGAACATGCCTTTTCAACTAATTAATTTGGTATCTCTAAAGCTTTACTACCCATCCTGCTCACTGAATGGCTTCAAATCCAAACAAGCTTTGAAGCCCTGTATCAAAACCAGACACACAATTTGTCGTTTCTGTATTAAGCATTTGATAGCTCAGGTGATGCTATCTTCTATTTTTAATTACTGATGTGTTCTGAACATATTTTGGAATAATCGAAATACATTGATTTTACAGGTTACTTTTGTTATATCACGGGGTAAAAAAGCTTTTGTATGGATTAATTCTCTTCCAATCATTCTCATGTTTAATGTTGTGAGTTACTTCCACATATATGCACACCCGAGAGTGTTGACAAGTATAGGTCTGAACAGTTGAAGGAAGACGATACAAAAATAGTTGAAGGAAGGTCAGGCTATTTTTCCATCCAAATCTCATTAGGCTTCCATGGAACTAAAAATATTACTATGAAACAAGATGAAAGTTGCCAAAATTCCATTGGATAAACATTAGGGCTCATCACTCCTTATGTTTGCTAACCTCTATCTTAACTATTTTTCCTTGTGAGTTTTATATTTTTTATCTACTATGAACTTTGGTGGTTGTGCTCTCAACTGAAAATTTCCCTATCTATAGAAGTAAGAACATACCCTCCTTTAATTATCCTTACAAATTGTCTATGATTCTTATGAATTACTTCCATTTTACACTTTTAATGTAATCATGTTCAGCTTTGCAGAATCAGTAAGATTTCCTTCACCATTCTCTCTTCATTGTTATATTTGTTCGGTCTACATACATGCTTTTGTTTTGTAACAAGTTATCCTGACTTGCCAAACCATGACTATTACAGACTTGCAATATTAACTAAGTAGAATATTGAATGCATAATATGCTTATGGACAGTCATGTTCAATTATTAACCAAAAGTTCATGACCGTGGTAAGTTTAAAAGCGTTCTCCCTTGACTGGTATTGCCTTATTAAGTCAAAATTGTATCACCATTTTATTTCATCATGAAACTTATTTTTCATGCTAATTGTTGTACAACATTACCTTCACTAACTGTAGCAGGCTTTCGTTTTTATATGCAGAAATTATGGTACAAATTGAATTGGCAAGTTCTGTTCTGACTCTCATCAACTCTTACACACTATTTTTTTTCACTTTTCAAGTGCCAACACTCTGTTTCTATTAATGGAGGTGATTGTTTGTTGTCTTTGCTCAATGAAGATAAACAATGAGCTACGATGTAGGCAACCTCTAAAGCATATCTCCAATTCCTAATTATTACCACCTCATGTTGGCAGATAAACAATGAGCTACGAAGAATCATTACCACCTCTAAAGCAAATCTCCAATGCCAAATTATTTATATTTCATTTGTCTAACATGTCTCATGCTACACTTACCGCAACAACGTGCGGGGTATTATCTAGTTGTAAATAAAAGTTCATGTTCTAAAGTTACAGAAACTAACCTAAAATAAGCTATCACATAGAAAAAATAAAGTTATTTGCTAAATAAAACAATAGGAAAACAGTAGCTAGTTAAATAAATAAGAACCACAAGATTTTGATTAAAACTATTTTTTTATTAAATCTAAAATGCCCAAATAAATTCCTACGGTTAGGTAAGGTCAAAACAAAGTAGTGACAAAAGAATCACTAGAATAAAATAATCCTAACTCATTTTATAGCAGAATTACTAATCTGTCTAAAACTAAAATAAAACAATTTCTAATAATTTTAACATGACTAAACATATTTTCTACAGAAACTACAACAAATTTACAAACTAACAAAAAAAGAATCAATTAAAAATATTAAGTAGATTAAAAGATATGGATTTTACAAAACTGAAACTATTCTGTTAAAAACAGAAACGAAAAAATTAACTAAAAAGAAAACGGGCACTAATGGGCCTATCTAACGCATCGGGCGTCAAATAACTATAATGCGCCCGAGGGATTAAACCGAGTCGGGCCGGTCTAAACTAAACCTAAATAAAACCAAATAAACCGAAACTAAAACCGGTTTTTTAAACTAAAACCTACCGCTTCGGGTGATCTAATCTAAACCCTACGTTTTAGATCGGACGGTGGCGGGGATCTCCGGTGACTCACCGCGGTGGTCGACGGCGACGGCTTTCGAGGCGGCGGCAGCGCGGTGGCTACTGTGGTCGGGGACGACGGCGGAGGTGTCCGTGGTCTTGTGAGCAAGGGGCTCGAGGGTGGAGTCGGGGAGCTCGAGGGGGTTCGGAGGTGAGCGGTGAGGCGGCAATGGCGCGGCGGTGCACTCGGGCTCCATGACGGATTCTGGCGAGGAGAGGGTTGAGCGGGGAAGTGGGGAACAGGTCGAGGGGGGTATATAGGGGGCGCCGACTTGGGCAAGGGGCGGATCGGGAAGCGATCCCGGATTCTCTGGGATTCCGTGAGCGGCGGCGGGGTTGGCTTGGGGAGGAAGAAGACGGGGTGGGGTCGGGGTGTCAGCGAGAGAGAGAGGAGGGGGTTGCGGTCGATTGGCCGAAGGGAAGGGGTTTCGGCGAGGGGCTCGGGCAGGTGGGCTCGGGCGCGGTGGTTGGGCTGCTTGGTGGGCCGCCTAGGTCTTGGTCTGGGCAGTTGGCTGGTGGCGCTGGGTTCTCTTTCCTTTTTTTGAAATAGAGAGAGAGAGAAAATATATTAGATATATATATATTTTATATAGGACATATATATATCAAAATGATCAGGGGAATATTCCCTATAATTTGAACATTTTTCCAGGGGCAAAACTCAAACTTAAAAAAAACATTTTTCTAAAATCCCAAATAAAATCAAATTTTGAATTCAAACTTTTTGGCAGGGTTTTTCATCTGACATATTTGGAGTGTCATGTTTACTCCTCTCATACTTTTTCTCAAGTATTTGTCAGGCATTGATTTGAAATAAATTTCAACTGCCAATTCAAATTCAGATTCCAACAACTCAAAATCTTCTGAAACTTCAAATGTCACTCAAATTCAAACAATATGCATAGATGCTTAGCTATAATTGTAAAACATTCCAAATAGGAAATTTGGGATGTTACAAATATGGTGGAGGGGGGCACCGCACACGGCTAAGGAACGATCCGTAGATCAACTTGTGTGTCTATGGGGTGCCCCCCTGCCCCCGTATATAAAGGAGCAAGGGGGGTGCGGCCGGCCCTAGGAGGAGGCGCGCCGGAGGAATCATACTCCCACATGGAGTAGGACTCCCCCCTTTCCTAGTTGGACTAGGACTTGGGGGGAAGGAGGAGAGGGGGAAAAGGAAAGGGGGGGCCCCTCCTGTCCTATTCGGACTTGGGGGAGGGCACGCGGCTGCCCCTTGGCCCCTTCTCCTCTTTCTCCACTAGGCCCACTAAGGCCCATTAGGTCACCGGGGGGTTCCGGTAACCTCCCAGACTCGATAAAATGCCGATTTCACGGAACAATTCGATGTCCAAACATAGGCTTCCAATATATCAATCTTTATGTCTCGACCATTTGAGACTCCTCGTCATGTCCGTGATCACATCCGGGACTCCGGACAAAATTCGGTACATCAAAACTTATAAACTCATAATAAAACTGTCATCGTAACGTTAAGCGTGCGGACCCTACGGGTTCGAGAACTATGTAGACATGACCTAGAACTATTCTTGGTCAATAACCAATAGCGGAACCTGGATGCCCATATTGGCTCCTACATATTCTCGAAGATCTTTATCGGTCGAACCGCATAACAACATACGTTGTTCCTTTGTCATCGGTATGTTACTTGCCCGAGATTTGATCGTCGGTATCAATGCCTAGTTCAATCTCGTTCTTGGCAAGTCTCTTTACTCGTTACGTAATGCATCATTCCGTAACTAACTCATTAGCTACATTGCTTGCAAGGCTTATAGTGATGTGCATTACCGAGAGGGCCCAGAGATACCTCTCCGACAATCGGAGTGACAAAACCTAATCTCAAAATCGCCAACCCAACATGTACCTTTGGAGACACCTGTAGTACTCCTTTATAATCACCCGATTCGTTGTGGCGTTTGGTAGCACCAAAGTGTTCCTCCGTAAACAGGAGTTGCATAATCTCATAGTTACGGGAACATGTATAAGTCATGAAGAAAGCAATAGCAATATACTAAGCGATCAAGTGCTAGGCTAACGGAATGGGTAATGTCAATCACATCATTCTCCTAATGATGTGATCCCATTAATAAAATAACAACACATGTCTATGGTTAGGAAACATAACCATCTTTGATTAATGAGCTAGTCAAGTAGAGGCATACTAGTGACTATATGTTTGTCTATGTATTCACACATGTATCATGTTTCCGGTTAATACAATTCTAGCATGAATAATAAACATTTATCATGATATGAGGAAATAAATAATAACTTTATTATTGCCTCTAGGGCATATTTCCTTCATCAGTAAGGTAGCAAAGTTCCTCCATGAAGGAGGAAGCTTAGTAATGATACCCCCGGCAACAAACTTGTCCGGTAGTATGCAATTGAAGTGCTCAAGTTCTCTAGCAAACGACTGTATCTCATGAGCCTGCTCAACCACGGAGCGCTCTTCATCATCCTGTAATCATAGAATTGCTCCATGATGTACAACTCAGTGCCGGCATCAGAGACCCCAAACTTGGCCTCGAGTGCATCCCACATATCTTTTCCATTGTCAATTGACGCATAAGCATCAACTATATTCTCACCAAGAACACTCAAGAGAGCAGCCATAAACAGAGTATCCATTTTCTGAAAAGCTTGTGCATGTTGGGCATCTTGCTCTCCTTCAGGTTTGCCAAGAGTGGCGTCATAACAGCTCATGGTTTGAAACCATAAGACTGCTCTCACGCGCCACCTCTTATAGTGGATACCCTCAAACATAGGAGGTCTCATCGAAGCAGCAAAACCACTAAAATAAATTGCCTATAATAAGGTTTTTGGATTGTTGGAAATATGAGCAATTTACGAATGATTTTATTAACAAAATACTAGATAAAGCATGACTAAAATAGCAAATATAAAGCAAGTCATGCAATCTGACAGAGAAAGGTAAACATAAATGCGCATATATGAACTTGAGGTAAACACATCTAGAACAGACGGTAGATGAAGTTGCTTATATGAAACAGAACCTAACATACGTAGGGCAGAAACTAGAGCCAAGAACTGTAGGAGGACTTCTAACAGAAAGGAGAAGAACACGTATGGTACAGCAGCAGCAGAAGCGCTGGACTTGGGGTCGGTGTCCTCGCCTGCCATGTCGTCGAGGAGGTCGTGGACGTCGGGGAAGTAGTCGTCGGCGACCGGATCGTCCGTGATGAAACAGCCAGATGAGTCGCGTTGGCGCTCCCAAAAACCTTATCACCCTTCTCCGCATGTACAGAACTCAAAAGGTGCGGTTCTGCGCCGGGAGGTGAAGCAACGGAGGGAGACGAAGTGAACAGGCAGCACGCGAAGAGGTGCGCCGTTCGTATTCATTATCCACTAGACCTTTCGTATACCCGTAGTGCGTGGCAAAAATTAGACATCGGCTCGGCTCATTCCCGCAACCCGCGGCGCGTCGTGACGAGGCGAGGCGAGGCGAGGCAAGGCGGGCGGCGGAGGAGGAGCGCGCGTGGATGTCCCTCTTGTTCTCATGCTCATACAACTGGGGAAAGAACCTCCCTTATAAGGAAGTCCAACTCCCACTAAACTAGCAATGTGGGACTAAACTTTAGTAGTATCCCTTGCCTTGCACAGATGGGCTAAGTGGGCCTCTAGGATTTATTAGGAATTTCTGAAATAGTTATTGGGCTGCCCCAATATAGACTAAATTCCAGCAAAAAATACTATGGCGGTGATCAAATTCACACCGCAAGCGGTGGAGGTATGGATATTCATCACATAGGTCAAGCATTAATTAGTTCCCCTAATTCAAAACGTGATCTTCTTTTGAAAGATGTTCTTGATGTTCCTCATGCCGATAAAAATCTTGCATCCATGTCTCGCTTAACTTCTGACAACAATGTCTTCTTTGAAACTCACCCTACCTATTTTCTTATAAAGGATCGGGTAACGAGGGAGCTCATCCATCATGGTAGATGCATTGGAGGACTTTACCCCATCACATCCGGAGCTCTTAGTCGTCGTCGTTGTCAAGTTCATTCCGCCGTCAAGCCTTCTTTGGCGAGATGGCATCAAAGATTAGGACATCTGTCATTGTTCATAGTTAAGCAGATAGTGAATAAAGGCAATCTTCTATTTTCTCATAGTCAAGTTGAAGAGTCTGTTTGTGATGCTTGTCAATGTGCCAAAATTCGCCAACTTCCTTATCCTAGATCAAATAGTGTGTCAAAAGCTCCTTTAGAACTTATTTTCAGTGATGTATGTGGTCATGCAAGAGATTCGTTTGGGAGAAAAAAAATACTGTGTTAGCTTCATTGATGACTATAGCAAATTTACTTGGATATATTTGCTCAAGGTTAAATCTGAAGTTTTTTTTGTCTTTCAAGAATTCCAAAAACTCGTTGAACGACACTTCGACAGAAAAATTCTCACAGTCCAAAGTGACTGGGGAGGAGAATATGAGAAACTCAATTCGTTCTTTCGTGACATGGGCATATAGCATCATGTATCATGCCCTCATGCACATCAACAAAACGGATCTGCCGAACGCAAACACCGTCATATTGTTGAAGTAGGACTTTCTCTTCTTGCTCATGCATCCATGCCACTTAAGTATTGGGATGAAGCTTTCATCACAGCTACCTATGTCATAAATCGCTTACCCAGCAAGGTGATTGGTAATTCCACTCCTTTAGAAAGATTGTTTCATCAAAAACCAGACTACAATTATCTCAAGATTTTTGGGTGTGCGTGCTATCCCAATCTTCGTCCCTACAATCGCCACAAACTTGAGTTTCGCTCCACTCAATGTGTCTTCCTTGGTTATAGCAACCTTCATAAAGGATACAAGTGTCTTGAAATCTCCACTGGACGCATTTATATTTCTCGTGATGTTGTTTTCGATGAAACTATTTTTCCTCTTGAAAAACTTCATCCCAATGCAGGAGCTCTCCTACGTGCTGAAATAGCACTTCTTTCTGACCTTGTCCCTAATCCAGATCACGGGGGTGAATTAACTAAAGCTGATCATGTGATTAGTCCCAATGAAAAAGAAATTTTTGATGGTTTTGTTGATGAATGTGCAGTAACAGATCATCATTTTATGTGTGGAGAAACAAATAAAAGGAACAGCAGCAGATCCAAGGCAGATTTGCCTGATCCAGGTGTGTCAACACCCGCCAGCACTCGATCCGAGGCGCATCTGGGCGACATGCCCACGGTGGCTGACAGCGCGGGGCCCGGGAGTCCTACTGGCGCGCGTGTGCTCGGCTCGCTCACGCGGCCGAATTTCGTGTTTTGACCCTTTTTAGAAAGGATTTCAGGATCTGACCCCGGTTTGAAATTTTTTCGAGATTTGACCCTTTTGCCTACCGCTAGGGCATCCGCGGTAGGGTTAGATAACCTACCGCCAGTCCATGGCGGTAGGAAACTTATCCACGTCGTGGCGGAGACGGCGCCGTCCCTCCTCCGTCGCACCCTACCGCCATGGGCCTGGCGGTGGGTTGTCTAACCATACCGCCAGGGGCCCTGGCGGTAGGTTGTCTAACCTTACCGCCAGGGGGCCCTGGCGGTAGGGTCCGGCAGTTATTGCCCCAAACCCCGCGCCCGCCCATCTCCCCACCCTCCCTCTCCCCCACAGCCGGCAGTTCTTTCCTTTCTCCCCAAGTAGCCCTCTCTCCTCTCTCATCTCCTCCACTTCCCCCTTGGATCTTCACCGATTCTTCACCGTTTTGGCGGATCGAGATGGCCCCGAGGAGAGAACCGTAAGCTCCTCCGATCCCTCCAATTAGTTTTTCAAACTTGCTACCGATTCGACGATTATTTGCTTGAAATCCCTCATGTTTTGAACTTAGATTGATTTTTTTCACCTAAGATTGATTGTAGTTGTAGTTCTTAGTTCTTTAGTAAGTAGTGGTATTGGATATGTACTCTAATCAATAGTTCATATGTTAGTGTGAAGATGAACCCTAGTTCATAATTTTTTTTGTTAAAAAATTATGATGTATTGTTGATAAAGGGATGAACCCTAGTTTGATGATGCATGTTGATATGATGATATGCTCTAGTGTGAAGATGAACCCTAGTTTGATGATGCATGTTGATATGATGATATGAAGATATTGTTTGGAAAATTTTGTTTAAAAATATGAAGCTATGATGTATGTTGGAGGTTTTTTTTGATATGATGCATGTTGATATGATTTGATCCATCATGTGTAGTAGATGTTGTTGGAGGAATATGCTTAAAATTTGATCTTGATATGATTTGAGTTCATTGTTTGTTTATGTATGCTTATGCTTATGGTGCTTTTGTTTATGAAACTCTATTAAGGCGGCCACCTCTTGCGGACAACATCGGCTCACGGTCTTGCATCTTTGGACTGGGCATTCGACAAGGGTCATCGTGCCCGTTTCATAGAAACGGAGAGGTAAGTGATATGAAAGAAATTTTGATCAAAGTTCTCGGATTGATGAAAATGATTTCCTAACTTTTGGCGTTCACTTTTGACAGACGCTCCACCCATCTTGCGCATGAGGTCACGGGTTCATGGGCATATGGACTATGACAAGCGCTTCTGCGCCGTTCTTCAAGAGAGCCCGTCTATTGGGTTTCGTCTTTGCAGTTCAAGCGTCGGCCGCCGACGCTTGTCCACGCGGCTCTCACAACTCGATTGACCGTTGGAGACCGGAGACCCATTCTTTCCATCTGCCATGCGGGAGATGACGGTGACCCTAGAGGATCGGGGATGATTACTCAATGCCGATCGAGGTCATGCACTCACCGGTCGAGTGGAGAGGGCCAAGCTGGCGAGAGAGGTCACCACCCTCATCGGCGATGCCCGGTGCCAAGAGTAACCGTACATCCGGTGTGCCGTTGCCACAGCTCTCGAAGCACCGGAGGACATGCCCCCAAGGCGCAGATGAGGCGATCGTGGAGTTATCTGCGAGGGCCTATCTGTGGTATATTCTCTCGGAGTCGTGTTTCCGCACAGCTCAGGAACTCGCCAACTGGGCGTTCTGTTCTTCCTAGCGGATGGGATGCGAGAATGCAGTTGGGGGCGGCATCTCTCCCTACCTATACCGTTCGGTAAGAGAGTGTCTAATTGCGTACCTACCTACGAAAGTGTGTCCATGACATTTTCTTATATCGATCCTCATTTGATGTTTTGCAGCTTGACGACGAACGCAGAGGACGGGAGACAAGTCCAATATGGGTGGCTTTGTCAGAGCCTTCTCCATTTGGATGTGGGAGCGGCTGCCGGTGGGGCGTCGAAGAAGTTGCCAAGACGCCCATGGGAAGACTATGGCGAAGAAGGCGACGAGACTCGAAACCCCACCGTAGCTTACGAGTGGGGCGTTGTCAAACTCTACACGGCCTAAACAAGACTTCAGTACAAGACCTACACCAGCGAGTTGGGCGCTTTGGCGACTTACGCGAGTATATGAACTCGCCCAACACCTTTCTCTTTGATTCCGCTATTGACCGAGAGTGCGAACTTACCAAGGTATATGTAATAGGTAATCTGGTGGCCGTGTCGACAAGAACGAGAGGGACTTTGATCTGAGCGTGATGTGTGATGCGGACCGTGGTCTCTGGCGGTGCATCGTGCCCATGATCGTGTGTAAGCCGTCGAGTGGCATTTGCCACAACGCTGTACACGCAGTTTGGGATTTATCGGCATACCCCACGGGCCAGCCCACCGATACGGTGGCCACGCATCCACCTGTGAGCTCTTTGTTCTCCGTGAGATTATCATGTTTCTTGTTGCTTATGATGATCTCATTGCGCTTATGATGATTCTTGTTGCTTATGCCTTGCGGCATGAGCGGCGAAGAATCGATCGATCCTGAGGCGGGAGAGGAGCATAAGACTCATGTGACGGAGTGGAACCGACGGAGGTGGCGTAAAGACATGGAGAGGAGAGTGACTAAGCGGGATGATTACAGGGCGACACATGAGGTGGTATGATGATGGCGGAAGCACCATCTTCGTCTCGAGCCTCGATGGACGGCGGAAGACATCGCGAGCTGGAGTGGGCTGACCCGATGAGCAGGCATACCGCACCGGCATCGAGACATGCACAGTGGATTTAGGAAGTTTGCACCCTCATCAGCAGAGTGGTACGTTTGAACCGGCGGTCGTATTTAAAATATTTTATTCGTCAGCGTGGTGACTTATGCCGTTGCGATCCGGTGAGCTGAACAGATGCATCTTTGAAGCCTCGGATGCACTAGGTCATCTTCCGGGGCGCATAATCTGAGACCGAGTCGGGGGGCGATGAAGGTACAATTCAGTCTCCTCGGAATAGATGCATCTTGTTCACTTGCGATCGGTCGATCTGAACTTATTATGACCTTGCTTCATTGTGAGTGCAGAAGTTAGATGCAGCGTTATCGCATGGTGGTAGGGCTGCTTGGGTGTCTTTGGAGCTGGGTCGATTGAAGCTCATCACTGTAGCCACACAGGTATCATCGGCTCATCGAGCCATGCTCCCTCGTCGTCTAGGTTGGTTGGAGAGGAGGAGGAGGAGGAGGAGGAGGAGGAGGCCATATATGAAGAAGGGAGGAGGAGGATGAGAGCAGCGGGAGGAGGAGTACGATGAAGATTATGGACCTCCAAAGAACTCAAACGTCTCAAGCATCTCACCTGCCAAGAAGAGGAATCCGAAGAAGAAGGATTTCTTGAGTCCGACCCTTTCAAAGACCGGTTCCTCGGCGGCCCAAGAAGAAGACCAAGAGAATCGTTCAAAGAGTAACGAGGACCGTACCTCCAAGAGGGGAAGGAGCAACTGATTATGCTCTTCGATAGTTGGCTCTTTTAGTTTCGTTGAACTTCGTTTGATTGAACTATTCGGGTGGTTATGAAGCTACATGGAACTATGTGTTTGCTATTTGTGGATCTATGTGTTTGCTATTTGTGAAACTATGTGGAACTCCGTTTACTAATTAGTTGAAATTCGTTTGAAATGTTCTATGCTTAATATTATTGTCATATTAAATTTGAAAAGAAGCAAGCAAATGAACTTAAATTCATAAAACACAGGACCCTACCGCCAAGGCCCCTGGCGGTAGGGTCAGACAGCCTACCGCCAGGGCAACTCAATTCTTAGTTCTGAAATCGTTACACTAAAAAACAAGACCCTACTTGCCAAGGCCCTGGCGGTAGGGTCGACAGCTCTGCCAGGCAACTCAATTCTTCGTTCTGAGAATCGTTACATTGAGGCGGGACCCTACCGCCAGTGCTCTGGCGGTAGAGTTTGAACAACCTACTGCTGGAGCCTCCTGGCGGTAGGTACTATCCACGTCGTATAGATCAAACAGCCGTCGTCCCCCTCCGTCGCACCCCTACCGCCATGGGTTGTGGCGGTAGGCTATCTAACCCGACCGCCGTAGGCCCTGGCGGTAGCAAAAGGGTCAAATCTCGAAAAAATTTCAAACAGGGGTCAGATCCTGAAATCCTTTCCAAAAAGGGTCAAAACACGAAATTCGGCCCGCTCACGCCAGCGGTGGCCAGCAGCGGGGGGGCCTGGGAGCTCTCCTCGTACGCGAGTCTGCGGCTCGCCTCGCTCCATGTATGAGCAGGCCGGGCTGGATGGGGACCGGGAGCCTGAAGCAGGGCCCAACATTAGTTCTCCGTGCCACATGCCCGAGCGCAGGTCCGAGGAAGTCTTTGTCTCGCCTGCTTCTTCGGATCTGGAGCCAACAACAGCAGGTGTGACGGGATCTTTTGCGGCAGAAGAATCAGCTGCAGCTCCTACCACTCCTGGATCTTCTGTGGCAAGGGCAGCAGTACCATCACGTGTTACAAGGTCAAAAACAGGTGTATTCAAACCAAAAGAATACAAGGATGGCACAATAAGGTATGACAAGATTAAACATGCGTTTCTTACTAGTACTGGTGAGCCTACTCATTTATATGATGCGCTTGCCCATGAAAAGTGGAAAAAGGCTATGGATGTTGAATATCATGCACTCATGAAAAATAAAACTTGGCATCTAGTACCACCAAGAAGAAGTAAGAATATAATTGACTGTAAATGGGTCTATAAGATCAAAAGAAAATCTGATGGAAGTATTGATAGATACAAGGCTGGATTAGTTGCAAAAGGATTTAAGCAAAGGTTTGGCATTGATTGTGAGGATACCTTTAGTCCTGTTGTAAAGTTAGCTAACATTAGACTTGTATTGTCAATTGCTATTTCCAGAGGATGGAGCTTGAGACAGTTAGATGTTCAGAACGCGTTTTTTCATGGTGTTCTGGAGGAAGAAGTGTTCATGCGGCAGCTACCAGGTTATGAGAACAAAAGCAAACCAGATTATATATGTAAATTGGATAAAGCCTTATATGGATTAAAACAAGCACCAAGAGCGTGGTATTCAAGGTTGAGCACACTGTTACAACAACTTGGGTTTACTCCATCTAAGGCAGATACCTCATTATTCTTCTACAGTAAGGGCAACATTACTATATTTTTACTTGTTTATGTTGATGATACAATTGTTGCCAGCTCCAGTCCAGATGCTACTACCAGCTTACTTAAGGATCTGAAGCTAGAATTCGCATTGAAGGACTTGGGAAATCTTCATTATTTTCTTGGGATAGAAGTCAAGCAGGTAAAAGATGGCATACTTCTTACACAGGAAAAATATACTACTGATATACTCAGGAGAGTAGGGATGGAGCATTGCAAACCTGTAAGTACACCAATCTCAACCTCAGAAAAACTTACCGTTGAGAGTGGAGAAGCACTTGGGTCAGACGATGCAACAAATTACAGAAGTGTTGTAGGTGCACTACAGTACTTAACTCTTACTCGTCCTGACATTTCCTATTCTGTGAATAAAGTGTGTCAATATTTGCATGCTCCTAGTACAGCTCATTGGACTGCAATAAAGAGAATTCTGAGGTATCTAAAGTTTACAGAAGGACTTGGAATTCAGATTGTCAAGTCTCCGTCTATGCTTGTTATTGCTTATTCTGATGCAGATTGGGCAGGATGTCCTGATGATAGAAGGTCCACAGGTGGCTTTCCTGTGTTTCTGGAAACAAACCCCGTGTCTTGGAGTGCACGAAAACAGGCTACTGTTTCGAGGTCAAGTACTGAGGCTGAGTATAAAGCTCTAGCAAATGCTACAGCTAAAGTAATGTGGATACAGACTTTACTTTATGAACTTGGAATTAAAACTCCACAGGCTGCAAGGCTATGGTGTGATAATCTTGGTGCAACCTATCTCTCAGCTAATCCTGTTTTCCATGCACGCACAAAGCATATCGAGGTTGATTTTCATTTTGTCAGAGAAAGAGTGGCTCGAAAGTTATTTGACATTCGGTTTATACCTACTGGAGATCAGCTTGCTGATGGTTTCACTAAACCACTCACTATGAGAAGGTTGGATGAGTTTAAGTATAATCTTCACCTTGACAGTGTCCCTAAGGTTTAGATTGAGGGGGAGTCTTAGAATAGGCTTGTAGAGACAAGAGAAGATGTTTAAACTTTTGTAATCTCTTTCTATCTCTTCTTCTGTCTATTCTACCGACCTTCTATAAATCTCTCGTGGTGTATCCTAGCGATCTCCATCAACGTGTAACTCAAGGTATTGACTCAATATATACAGTGCGGCCCGAGAAAAGGGTTTAACGCTTCCACAATATTTTACACTGGCCACTTTGTTATGGTGGTTTCATTTGGAAGGACTTCTTTTAAGATCAATGAAGAATCAACTACTCTTGCTCTGGAATCGGCAATTGCCGTCAAGACATCATCCTTGCAAGTATCATCCATTGGTGAATGTGTTTTTCCTTTTCTGGTTTCTTTCAAGAATGTTGGATTCTTCATTCTGCATCAGATGAATTTCGTTTGTCATGCATCTGGCGATGGTGGATGTGGTGAATCAACCCCCATGGACTCCTAACAAAAAAAATGCTGCTTTCATGTTTGGGGCAATGAGGGACCAAATTGGGTCCCAGAATTTGATGATTGGCAGGGGCAATCTGAGTTGGAATGGTTCTTCTACTGATTCACTGCCAAGAAGATATTTGTGAATGGGTGGTAATAGGCCATCCACTTCGTCCCCACCTCATATTCGGTGATCATGCTCATGGCATGATGGATTTGGAAGCGGCACAACGCGTACGCGGTCATCTTCGACGGTGCGCAGCCCGACATCGCTAACCTACTCAACATATTCAGGGTTGAGGACTGGTCGTGACTCACGACTCGTGAGCAAAGGCGGGAACATTGGATCTTGCGGCGCTATTTCTGGCGGGTGTCTAGCTTGCAGGGGATGGCATTGCAAAATCGGGTTTGGCCCTTCTTGGGCTAGACTTTATTTTTCTAACGCATCAAGACACAAAGTTTTTGCATTTTTCCCTTGCTACATTCTAGTATCACATAAAATTTGTATTTCAAACTGAAATTGAACATACAACATCATTGTATCTGGAGAATAAAAATATCCATTACCGCGAAGAGATATGTGGAGTACGTGGAAGTTACAAGGAGAAATACAATTTAATAGGCTTCACAATGACGTACATATCATAGCATACTGTTTTAAAATAATTCATTATAGCAATAATAGAGAGCGTCCATTCCATCTTGCACATGTCTGCTGAACAAAACCCAAATTTCATGCTCGATGGAGATTGGAGACCTGAAACTTCATATAGTAGGTTATCAGCAGCTGAAATATAGAATAATTAAGTCAGTTTATAACAGAGTAAAAATTGCATACCTGGCATGACATTTTAGTTTCTTATGGATGCACATCGTCCGTTTAGCTTGTCAAGAATTGTTTCTATGGATGGTCTCTTCAGCCGATCAATCTCAACACATTCCAGTCCTATTTCGATGCATTTTTTTACTTGTTGGAGACCATCCGCATCTAACAATGGGTACTCGGATGCGATGCGCTGCTCTTTCCAGTTTTCACGTACCTGCGTATAGGATTGGAATCATGATCCTCAAGATAACACAAAAATCAATAACATGAGCTTTTAAAGTTTAGTTTCCATATCATGAAGCAAAATTTCTCTTACATTTTTTATGAATTGCACTGCAGACGGTTCTTTGCCTGGACAATTCTTCTCTCCCGTGGCAGTCTCCATGATTAGTAGGCCTAAACTGTATATGTCTGACTTCGCGGAGATTTCACCTCTGTATAGATATTCCGGAGCTATGTATCCACTGCATATCATTAAGATTTTTATAAGTATTATCAGAGAGATTAGAATGCAGTTTACTTTAAGACAAAGGACCAAAACATTATCACAGTTTGTGGTCGACTTACTATGACCCAACAACATTCTGTGTGTTCATCCGCGTTTGTTCTTGACCAAAGAGTCTGGAGAGACCGAAATCGGCGATTTTCGGCACCATGTTATCATCCAACAGTATGTTTTCCGGCTTGAGATCCATATGGACAATAGGAATGCTGTGTACAAAGTGCAAACCATTGCAAATCCCCTTAATTATGTTGAAGCGTATGTTCCAGTCCATTTTTGTATGTACTTCTGAGGAAGTGAAACACTGAATTATTGAATTACTCAAATATAAAGAATTACAATAGCGTAAACATTTATTTATTAGAATGCCGACAGCAAAAATATGTTCACAAAAGACAACCTTTCAGTACAATAGCAAGTTCTTTGGATAATACCAACTGTTGCAGTTTTTCCCCATTATTGAGCATTGAAAAGGTAAAGGAATATATTGATGCCAAACTCCAATTCATAATGTAAACATATTGGAACATTAACATGAATGCAATTTGAGTCGGGTGGTATTATATACCAAAAAGATGTTTCTGGAGGCTTCCCAGTGGTAAGTACTCATGGCAAAGTAAACTTTCAACAATGTCAGCCACAATATATCTTCCGTTGTTCAGCACCACTTTCTTTTGACCTTCGTGGCAGTAGCCGACCAACTTCAGTACATTTTCATGGTGGAGAGCCATAATGTTCTGAACCTCGTTAGCAAATGCTTTGTCGCGCGCAATCGGCGAATTTTCCGCGAGTTTCTTCACGGTAATTATTTGCCCATCCGGCATTAATCCCTGTTCGACCCCAAAGATACTTTTTCAGCAAACATTGGCATCTTTTTTCAGAAACTCATGCGAGGGTGAAAAATATAAAGGCAGAGGAATGACCATATACCATATAAACAGTTCCAAATGCGCCTGTACCGATTTTACGCTCCTCTGAGAACTGGTCGGTGATGGTTTTCAGAAAGTCTAACGGCAGATTCTTCGGTAATGTGCTCAGAACGCTCGGCTGACCTCCGCCAGCGCTAGTCGCCATTTCTGATGGTTGAACAAGCTTTGAGGTGAGCTGCTTCAAGCTACGCATCGTCAGAAATTCTTATATGCCCCACATAGAAGGACAGATCTAAGTGAGCAAGACTAGGCATACATGGATCTCTTGGAAACCAAGCAGTATACATGGTTGTTGCAAGAACATCTGAAAATATGCAGCTTCTCGATTAAAAAGGACTGACCTGAAGAAGATCCAACACTTGGGGGTGATTCTCTCGAGCAGCTGCGAAGAGGACAACAAAACGTGGATGAGGCTTGTGAGAAGAATCGCTTCCTTGCTGGTTGCTTGCTTCGGGTGGATTTATATGAACCAATCCAGTGAGATCTGGATCGAGCGCGTAGGCAAGAATGAGTTGACTTGACTCAAAGCGGGCTAGCCTATGATGCTCACTTTCTGATGTCTTTCTGGGAAAAAATATGATGCACCCACTAATAACATAAAATCATGTCAGCATCACTGCTCTAAATATCCTCACACTGTAGCTCTTTCCACACTGGCTTTCATCGACGGCGAGTCCGCCTGGCTCGCGAGGTGCGGGCCACAAGTTAGCGTGTTTCTCACAAGTTAGCGTGTCTCTGTCAGGCCAACTTCACCGCGCGACCTCAAACGAACGTCCGTTTTGTCCGGTTTCTGTCCGTTTGGATAGGGATTTGAAGTCATGTCCGGGCCTGTCTGGGATCACGGTGGCCGTCTTGCAAATGCGCGTCACAGATACATTTGCCCCATCCTGTCCGTCAGGGTAAAAAATGCCAAAATTTGCATCAAAACTAGTTTCCAACCCAAATATTTGTCTGAAAATTAAAATAGTTTTACAACCCAATTGAAATTGTCTTTAATAGAATAGTTTTATAACCAAATCAAAATTGTCTTGACTGAACATAAATTGGACCAATACATCTATTGGTTGCCAATGCGATCCTGGCGTGCTCAACCAAGTCATTTTGAAGATTCAAATGAGTGTGCCAATCACGCATCTCATGGTGGAATTGGACAAACTGTTCAAATGTGGCCGGGTCTTGGTGCAGGGGCTCAATATTTTCACCCTGATAATCAAATCCTTGGTCGAAGATACTCTCATCACGCTCGTCCTCGGCGATCATGTTGTGCATGATCACACAAGCGATCATCACCTCCCAAAGCTTCCTTTCATCCCATGACGGTCACGGGGTTTCAAACGATACCCCACCGGGATTGAAGCACACCAAAAGCACGTTCCACATCCTTTCTAGCACTCTCTTGCATTTGGGCAAATCTCTTTCTCTTCTCACCTTGGGGTTTCGAGATTGTCTTCACAAAAGTTGACCATCGAGGATATATACCATCGCTAGATAGTATCCCTTGTTGTCTTGGTGGCCGTTGATCTCAAAGTTGGCAGTGGGGAGTGGACTTCGCAAGCCTTGCGAAGATCGGAGAACGCCAAAGACGTTGATATCATTGTGAAAACCTGCCATGCCGAAAAAGAATGCCATATCCAAAGATCTTGCGATGTCACCGCTTCTAATATGACAATGCACCCGTTAGCATGCCCTTTGTATCGCCCCGCCAAGCAAATGGACAGTTCTTCCACTCCCAATGCATACAATCTATCTTGCCAAGCATGCACGAAAGCCTCTAGCTGCGTTGGTCGCCAACAATCTCTCATGTCGGTGGCGGTTGGCTGCCTCAAGTACTCTGGGCCAAACACCTCGATGACACTGGCAAAACTTGTACATTGACATCGACATGTTGTCTCACTCATACGCACATACTCGTCCACCGGATCGCTGGAATACCATATGCAAGCATGCGATGGCGCGGTGCATTTCGGTAAGAGGAGAATCCAAGCTTGCCAAGGGCATCCGTCTTACACTTTCGAGTATGGGTCATGAGCAATCACTCCCTCTCGAATCTGATTGAACACATGCCTTGCCATACGAAAACGGCGACGAAATTTATCCGGCTTGAAGAGCGGGTGTTGGCAAAGTAATCGGCATAGAGCGGGCGTGGCCTCTCTCCCTGTTGCGGTTCAGTTTGGGAGCACGGCGGGGAGTGACCCCTGCATGAGGAAGGCGTCGTTGAATATGGTCATGAGCGACCGGTGCAGCCACCACAAGATCTTCATCATCCGACGACGAATCGTCCGATGAACAAAGGAAGTGATGAAAGAAAACTCGTCTTCACCGCCCATACCTTTGATGGCAAAGGTCGAACACCTTGCGGTCGTGGTGGCGAAGAGGCGCGATGATCACCTCGGCGCAGCGGGGTGGTTGCCGGCCGACTCTTGGCGCTCTGGAACTCTCGTCGGAATCTGCCTCGGCCGCCGTGGTCCGTCGCCGGCAGTCGTGTCCCCTCCGCCACCGGCAAGCACGGTGATGACCAAACCTCCCCCGATAGACGACCAAAACTACGGCGAAAGCGCGAGCGTGGTGGCGGCCATGTCGAGACGTGGTTTGCACTACTAGGAAAAGGCCTACTAATGGCGCACCTAATTTGGCAATTAATGGCGCATTAGTGGTGCGCCATTAGTGCCACGCCATTAGTATATTTTACTAATGGCGCACCACTGGTGCGTCATTAGTATCTGGTATACTAATGGCGGACCTCGGATGCGCCATTAGTATATACAACAGTGCGCCATTAGTATGCCTCCCAGGGGCCATGTATACCCAGGTGCTTTGGCATACTAATGGCGCACAACAACAAGATGCGCCATTAGTAACCGCCATACTAATGGCGCCTTTGTTGATGATCGCCATTAGTATCCTTTGGCATACTAATGGCGCCTTTATGTGATGCGCCATTAGTATGAATATTAGGTTTTTTTAATTTTCTGTTTTTGCACAGGTTACAAAATGTATAATTGGACAAAATATAGACAGCACACATCAACAACAGATTCATCGAATACAATAGAAGATTAGTCTCTGAATACAATTCATCATATTAGTATTCGAATTGAAAAGACCGAACAAAGATAGAACATTATATTACAAGTCTGGAGACCGCGAGTAGCGAGTTTGTCTTCACATTACAAGTCGATATCGATCATCTAAACTACCATCACATAGAAGAGAGCTACAGTCATCATGATGAGCATCATCACGATGAAACTCGTCTTCATCTGATTCCTCCAACGCCCTCCCTCTCCGCTAGATAGCGGGCGATCTAGATTCGGCCTCGGCCCTAGTGGTGTACCCTTTGTAACTGTTACCGCTGAATCGGTGAACCTGTCTCCGACACTCCTCCCGATCGTCGTGAGACTCCGAACCTTACCCTTGTACACGACATACGACGGCATCGCTATGCACTAGCCAAGCGAAGCGTTAGTACTAATTCACAGACAATACATAAGCAATATATAAGTATGCAAATGAGCGATCGGAAGAAAAGCAAGACATTAATAGCATCGATTACATCTAAGTTGAGCGACTCTCAAAACCAAAGAGACATACTACAAGTTCATTAAAGTTTAATTACAACATGAGCCAATCGATGTTTGAGAACTAGACACAAGATCACCGCTTCGACTCAACTCAAGGGACCGGAGCGTGGATGAAGCCGCCGTCTACCGTGGGAGTCATGAAATAACGGGCGTTGTCACCTGCATTTGTAGCATTGTGTCGATGTCACCGTTGGACGGTTGATTTCGAGGTAGAACTGCCCGAGGTACGAAGGACATCTTGATGGATGATTTCCGCAAACTCCATTTGGATGCGAAAGAATTCTTGTCGATGTCCGCGTCTGGATTGCCGACACGCCGCGGCCCAATCTTTGAGTTTACTCGGTAGCGAAGTTGATAATGGTCCCGTCACGATCGCCGCGCATGTGATGGATGGCGTAGTAGGCACCCTTCGACCGCCCGGTGGCTGCTTGACGCAGCGAGAATGTCGTATTGTGGGAGAACACGTGCTTGCCGTACTTACGAATAGGCACGGTGAAGGTGCCTCCAGATTTGGCGTGGCAGGGAGAACATCATCAAGAACCTTCTTGACATTTGTGTAGTCTACGTTCGATCGACGGTCCGGTCGAAATCGTGGCCATGGAATATTTGGGGCTTAGGAGGATGGCGTGCAATGTGTGTCACTGCAGAAAACACGGAATGTTAAAAGAAAACGATCGAAATCTAAGAATTCATATGTTACGGGCGGTTGAGGGAAGACTTACTCGGGAAAGTAAGGCACGAGGAAGTTATCCTTATCTTGGTTTGCGTAATGACGCCTTGAGGTAAGAACTCGCGACTTGCGGTCCCAGCGCTGCCCAAGATCTTGGCACGCATGTAGAAGGGGTCGACTATCACGATGTCCGGGGTCTTGTCGCGAATGATCCGCATCTCCATACTCAGCGAAAAAAGCCGAACGAAGGTGTAGTGCAGCGGATGAAGGTTCAACATAGCGTAGATGTCATCAAACCGCAGGACGATCGTACGCCCGATGGAGTTATCCACAAAACCCTTGCCCTCTGGCACCTTGGCCGCGAAACCGGGTATGCCACATCCTTCTCTACGAGACGCCGCTTCTCCAAAGAAAGAACACCGTCATGCAGACTCCGCATAGCACCGGTTGCAGCATTGAGCATATTTGTCGGTAGCATCGCCCTACCCGCCACATGCACCCTCCTCGAGATATCCTCAGGTGAAGGTGGCCCGTCCTGAGCACGGATCGTACTCGGTGCCGGCTGGCCCGCACCCTTGTTAGTCTTTCTTTTGTGTGCCTTCTTCTTCTCCTGTAATGGGACCGAGTTCTGCTCACAGACCGCCTTCTTGAGTGTGTTGGGGCTGATAATATTTCGCACCTCGCCTATCTGAGGCTCGGTGAAGTCGGCAGCTGGAGGCGTCTCCTGAGAGCTGAACGGCAGACGACGCCTGTTGCAACTTGGCTTCTCCGCGGTACCAGCTAGATCGCGCACGTCTTTTGTTGGGTTGGGTTCTTGAGAAGGAGGCCCCATGAAGTCGCCACCGTACCCATGATCGGCAAAGTATCTTGATCGGCGTTGCCAAATGTATCGTCGTCGTCGTCGTTCTGATCCTGTGCCATATGCATGTTTGGATCCAGTGGCATAGGGATGTCCGGCACCGTTGCGGCGGTCTTGCCATGGGGCCGACTTGGCGCCGGCACGACTGGCGGTGTTGTCTTTGGGTGGTGTCCCCGCCCCAAACGAATCTGCTCTTCGCCAAAGCGAGGGCCACCAGCGGCGCCGAGGGTCATCACGTCATCATCGTCGGCCCGACGGGTCGAATCGGAGGTAACAACTCGTCGCAGCTTTGGCAGCACCGAACTAGTTGAACCCTAAACAAGTTGGGTGGCATCTGGGTACCGTGGAACAAGGGTTGCCGGTTGAGCGATTTTTCCTTGGCGACATCGACCAACTCGTTGTTCACGGCGCGTGAGAGTGCACGAACGTCGGCGGCGCCCTGCGAAACATGTAGGGCGTCGAGGATGCCCGTCAAAGGCAAGGAGATGAAGTCCTCGGCGAGAGAGCTTAATTAGTTACCGTGATGATGGCGTCGAGCTCGGCTAATGTCGAGGCACCGCCAACGGCGGGCGTGCGATTGACGGAGGGGCCGCTTCTGCAGAGGTGGCGGCGGCGTGCACCGGGTGCATTAAGCTCCGTGCGGCGTCGGAGACACCAATGCCGCCTCCACGGAGACACCAATGGCCCGCCATCGCGTTCAGCGAAGTTGCGGCCGTGAAGCTAGGAATCGGGCGGCCCGTTGGTCACCCGCAATCCACGCACTCAACCCCTCGATCAAGGTAGGCACAATGGCGGTGATCGTCGCTCGAGTTGTTGTTGCACTTGCTCTTGGACAATCTCCGAATCCGCGCCACATGCCTTGAGTTCTTGAACCTCGCTACCGGCTTTCCGAGCTGGTCTTTTCTCCTTTCGCCCACCAAAGTTATAGTATGACGACCATTTTGTCGACAAGCCTTTGCCGCCACACGACCAGTGACGTAAACTTCTCGAGCTTATCCTTGTTCTTCATTACATTCAACCCCTATTTAGAGTGGTGTCCCAAGGGTTGCTCTTAGTCGACCCAGCTCACTGCTTTCGATCGCTGCGGAAGGAATGTGAACCATTTAGAAATTTGGCTTCATTAATTAGAATGCAACCATATGGAGCTAATTACGGAGGTGTATTCCTTACGAGAACAAGCTCAAGCGCCTGGTCCTCGGATCCGTGGTAAGCTCCTTTGTTTTCGGGTCCTTCTTGTACGGACCACGACAAAGTTCCTGATCCGCTTGTCACCGTATTTATCGAGAGGGGCGGTAGGCCTTGCTCGGCACGGTCCGCCTCCTCCTTGTCCCATATAGGCTCCGCCACTCTGTAACCGCCGGGACCGAGTGTGTGTTCCCCTAAGTTCAGCTCCCGCATTTCTTTCCCCCATTGACTTGATTGGGAGTTTGCGGTGCTCGAGCAATTGATCTTGAAGTCGTTGTAGTCATCTTCGGTGATCGAAGGATTTTTCTCCTTGATCTTCTCATAACTCTCACCTTTCTCGATCATTATCTTCACATTGCTTTTCCAAGTAGACAGGCCTTGCTCATCTTCGTGAGGGCAGCATTGTTCACTTTATTCCCTTTGAGGCTTGTGTTTTGAAATTCAGCGGGAACTTGTATCGTTCGTGCAGCTCGTGAAGAGGAGGTTGCGCCAAATTCCCTCGGTCGGGATGCCTCGTGTTCTCGGTGTTGATCGAGACGGTGCTCGGAGAATGCACCGGAGCTGAAGCGAGTACCCTTGACTATTCGTTCGGGCGTCGTTGGATTCCCGTCGAGTCCACTTCATAACTTCCTCCTTGAGGGTGCGAGAGCACGCAGTCGGGCGCCGGTCCTTCCGTTGCCTCTTGGTTGGCTGCCATCGTGCGTGCGCCGCCATCATCGATGGTGGCATCCTCGGCGGCACCATCGGTGGGGTCATCCTCGGCGGTACCATCGATGGTCTCGGGATCGGTGGGGAAGGCGGCGTCCTCATACAAGTGAGGTTGTTCCTCCATCTCTGGGACAGCTCCCGAATGCCTTGCCGCCCGAACCCCGGCCTCATCGTTGTTGGCCATGTTTCTCTCTAAATAGGAACAAAGTTTGGTCAAAAGTTGGTTATTGTCAAGGAACAAGATCATGGTCTCATCATTTAGGGTTTGTCGACACGAGGCATCCTAAAAGCTAAGCTTTTATCATTGAGGGTTTTTCGACGCCGAGGCACCCTAAAAGCCTAAGCTTTCATCATTAGTCACAAGTACCCGGCCCATGCATTAGTCACAAGTACCCCATATGGCCTATTTTAGCAAAGTCATGCTAAAATTCACGGAAAATTTCAGCATGACCTTTGCTAAAATAGGACATATGGAGTAATACCAATTTGCCGGAACGGAAGTTAATCGACATCCCAGCAAACTCAAGGGCCTCTCGGGTACTGCAAAATCATCACGACACGATGGTCGGAGACAAAACCCAACAAACTAGCAAAGTTCTTGACGTGTTTACAGAAATTGTTTTATGTAAAGATGATCATCATCTTTACAAGTCTTTCTCAATGTGATCACAAGTAATTGAGGCATCACAAGTAATTCAGAGCATCACAAGGCATTAGTAGTTCAAGACATGAACAAGTTTTACAAAGCACATCAATATGTATTGTATTTCATTATGGAGTGATATACAGATGTTACAAAGAAAGAAACAGCTTAATCATACAAAGATGCCCTGCCCATTTGTCCCTCCCCAACTAGATACTAGAGTAGCACTATTGATGCCCTGTTCTTGCTGAACTTTATGACATTATATACAACAACTTATCCTAAATGTGGCTAGAACTGCAGATTTACAAATTAAAGGACACAAACTCCTAGTGTAGTCTGAACTGAAACTCCAACAAGTAGCATAGTTGTGTTTCCTAGTCATCACACTTGAATGAAATTCCCAGCAGGGTATAGCAAATATGTACATAATCATATTGTTAAGGATTGCATCAGAAATTGTAAGAAAATGTAGGCTATTTTCACATAGATAACACAAAAGAGATGGCACTTAGTTATGTAGGACAGAGGAGTGCATCAAAAGGATAATGAGGAACTACAAATGATCTTTTCTTTTTACATTACATATGTAGCTAAATAACAAAAAAGGCACAATGTATAGTAGCCTCAACGAGCAAGTGGCTAGAAAACAGTACAACAAGTCCATTGGCATCGATTCTAGTGCAAGAAAATAACTGAATAGAGATAATCATGGCATTTGATTAAAAAAGCGCCCATTAGCAACAAGCCAACACTCCTAGTGTAGGCTGAAGTGAAACTCAACAAACTAGCAGGGAACAGTTGTCTTTCCTAGTTATAACACTAGAGTAAAACTCCTATCATTTGCCTATCCAATTTGTATAGGCTGAAGCTCCATGAGGTAGATAAACCGAACTGCATCATATGCAGATTGTAAAAGGCATGGCATTTACTAGTTATCTAGGCCAGGAAATCCAATCATGTAAATGATTAAAAGAAGAGTTGTGACCCAAAAGATTTATTTTACAACAGACCAAGTTAAAAGCACAAGTTATACAGTAGCCTCAAGCAGAGCAAGTGTATAGCAAGTTGATAAAAGAATGCTCAGTCAAGGCATTTGATATCACAAGAAAAGAATGCTCAAGCATGTAAGGTGCAATGTTGTGTACACTTTGTAATTCTATAATAATTTGTAGTGCACTGTGGCTAGAAGCCAGAGTACACTTGATGTTACAAACTATGCAACAAGCCTGAAACTCCAACAACAAGAAGCAGAGTTGAGTTCCTAGCCATCGACAAGACTGAAACTCAACATCTGCCTCTCAAATTTGTATATAGACTAAAAATTCCCAGCAGGGTAGATAGACATATGCTACCTTTTAGAATTGCATGATAAGTTGCGAGAAGTTGAAGCTTAATTAGCTTCACATGGATAAGATAAAAGATATGGGCATTTAGTTATCTACTAGACCAGACAATCCAATATGCAGGAAAATGATGATAAGAAACCAAGAGTTGTGATGCCAACGATTTTCTTCTTCGCATTACCTATTTAGCTAAATAAACAAAAAGAAAAGCACAAGGTATACAGTAGCATCAGTGAGACCAATTGGCTAGAAAAACACACACCAATTTCATAGGTGTCAGATTCTTGTGTAAGCAAATAACTGGATAGAGATGAACGTGGCATTTGATCTAAAAAGTAGCCCACTAGCAACAAGCAACACTACCTAGTGTAGGGCTGTAGGCTCAACTGAAACTCCAACTAGCAGGGCAGAGATGTGTTTCCTAGTTATCACACTCCAACTACCTAGTGTAGGGCTGTAGTTGAACTGAAACTCCAACTAGCAGGCTCAACTGAAACTCCAACGCACAAAAAAGATGACATTTAGTTGAACTGACCTCGGGGCGTTGAATCAGCAGGATCTCGCGTCTCCGGGGCGTCCGTCGCCCGCGCAGAGCTTCGTCGCTTCCTTCTTCTCCTTCCCCGTCGCTGCTTCCTTCTCCTCCTTCTCCGGTGATGGTGATGGTGATGGCGATGTGGCCTCCTCACACGCAGGTAGTAGCAGCTTGTTCAATGGTGATGGTGATGGCTTTTTGCACAAACAAGCAAACAAAAAACGCAAATCAGATAACAAATCCATAAGAGGAAAAGATGAGGGGAGGGGAGGGGAGGGGATTTGGGAGGAAGATGGCTTACGTACGTACCTACCTACCTTTGGCCGGGGTGTAGGTGCTGCAGGCCGTCGCCGGCGTCGAGGTGCTCCCCGCCGAGCGCCGAGAGCAGCCGGCGCGCGTCCTTGGAGGTTGAGGTCGTCGTTGCCGGCTAGCTAGGGTTTCGTGGCTGCTGCCGACCTCGAGGATGGTCGCCATGGATCGATCGATCGGCGGCGCCGGTGCAGTGCCGCGGCGGCGGAGGCGGCGAGGCAGCAAGTCGGGAGAGGAGAGGGAAGGGATCGAGGCGAGGGCGAGGGAGAGAGGGATAGGTTTGGGCGGCCGGGAGGAAATATGGATGGGGCGGCACAATACTAATGGCGCACCACCCTCGGTGCGCCATAAGTACATCCATACTATTGGCGCACCTCGTCCCAGTGCGCCATTAGTTTTTTTATTTCTGCTCAAGCCAACAGGTTATCTTCCACCGACCTGATCCACATCAAGTTCCTCTACTAGCTCGACCGTCACAGCCAGCTCACACCAGAGGTCCGGGTTCGATTCCTGTGCTCCACAATTTTTTTATGCATTTAAAATGTTGTTTGATACTTATTGAGTTTAAATATGTTCAAACTTGTTTAAATCATAACAGTAATATTTTTTATAAGACAATAATAATTTTTTAAAAATATCATCAAACAAGAATGCCGGTGGAGCGGGGAGGTGCGGGGGTCGTGGCGGTTGAGTAGGGAGGGTGCGGGGTGTGGGGGCGGCGTGTTGAGTAGGGAGGTGCGAGGGTCGGCGGGCGGTTGAGTAGGGAATCGAGGTCTGGGTCGTGGCGGCGGCCGGTGGACTGGGGTGCTCGGCATGAGGGGACCGGATCTGGCGAGGTGGGATAGCGATCGAGATGGAGGGGATCGAGATCGAGTGTCCATGAAATTTAAAAATATTGGTGCGGGGGGTCGGCGGCGGCGGTTGAGTAGGGGAATCGAGGGTGCGGGGGGTCGGCGGCGACGGCCGGTGGACCGGGGGGTGCTCGGCGGCGAGGGGGACCAGATCTGGCGAGGTGGGATAGCGATCGAGATGGAGGGGGATCGAGATCGAGTGTCCATGAAATTTAAAAATATTCATAATAGTTCAAAAAGTGCCCATGAAATACAATCAAGAAATGAAGGCTACGATTTAAATACAATCGATCTTAGCTAGCTATCTGTTCACAATCTTCTTGCCCTTCTTTTTCGCAAATGGAGTTCTTCTGTGGAACGGACGTCCTTTAGGTAGGGTGGTCCTGCTTCTTCTTGTGGTGTATGCTGCTACTTCATCATCGTCGTCATGTTCGATCCTCGGTCGCCAGACTTGTCGAAGTCTTGCTCATTGGCTACTCCATCCATTCCGATGATCTTCCTTTGCCTCTCCTCACGACAACACGACCGGGCTTTGACGGGTCGGTAATGAAGAAGCATTGGTCAACTTGGGAAGCTAGTACCCATGGCTCATTTTTCACGGTGACGCTTATGCCCATGATCTTGGATTTGGCTTCGGGTATAACCATGGTGGTGAAATACGGTCTTCTTTTAGGACGCTCTTCGCCCATCGACACGGAACATCGGGACCTTCTCTCCAGTAGCTCAGCTCCCAGATCTCCTCGATCCTTCCGTAGTATCTGTCCTTGTCATTACCGGTGTAGGATTCCATCGTTACCCCGGAGTTCTGATAACCGTCGCTCTTCATGTCCTTGGCCTCGGTGTAGAATGTGTAGCCGTTGATATCGTGACGCCTCATAGGTGATCGAGTTGTGCTCAGCATACTGTGACAAGGCGAATATGAGTTGTTCTTCCGCGGAAGAATCCTCATGTAAAGGGTAGGACGAAGCTTCGCTTGAACCAACGCGTGAAACATGAGTTGTGCTCTTTGATTATATCTCCGTCCGCCCTCTGTTGGCCTCGGTCATCGACGCCTTCTTAATAACGGTTTTGTGCTCTACCACCCAAGGATCGACCACGCCTATGTGTTGTAGCGCGACTAGGTTTGCTCTTTCAAAGTCGGCGAGTCGACCCTCTAAGTCGACATGCATTTCGCGGCGACCCTCACGGTGACCCCATCCAATGAGCCTGCCGAGGTGCTGCTGACGGGCGGACCAACGGGTTCTCGATGCCTAGATAATTCGTGCGATGGGAGATGCACTCTTGATCGAAAAGCCCCGGCTATACTTCCCTCTGGGCGTGACATGTTGCGAACGTATCATTTGATGACACCATTCATCCTTTCGAACGGCATCATGCTGTGCAGGAACGTCGGCCCGAGTTGGATGATATCCTCCACTATATGGACCAGCAGATGCACCATAACGTCAAGAATGCGGGCGGAAGTATATCTCAAGCTCGCATAGTATCACCACGATCTCTTCCTGTAGCCTTCGAGTTGCCTCACGCCAATCGACTTCCGAGATGACGTCGAAAAAGTTGCATAGGCCAAATAGCGTTTCGCGGACGTGCGCGTCCATGATCCCACGGATTGCAACCGGAAGTATCTGCGTCATCAAGACGCGTGATGGTCGTGAGACTTCATCCCATCGAACTTCGCTTGTTTGGGTCTAGGTATCTGCTTATCTTCCCAGCAGAATCAGAAGGAAGTTTTACTCCTAGGAGGCGGTGAAAAACTGCTCGATCTCCTCGACTTAGAGTGAAGCACGCGGAGGGTAGTCATTTCGGTCTTCTTGGCCTTTTGCCTTTGCGACGACTTTCATCGTGTCCCGCTTCGCCTCATCATCATCATCATCATCATCATCATTAGCGTGAAGCTCCCGCCGATGCCCATTGATTTCAAGTCTGCACTTGCTTACGGCCCATCTTTGGTCCTCTCCGCATGTTGAGCAGGGTACCAAGCAGACTCTCGCACACGTTCTTCGTGATATGCATGACATCAAGGCTGTGAGGCACACGGTGGATCTTCCAAGACGGCAAGTCCCGTAAACAGACCTCGTTTTCCATACCTTCAGCAGCTGCTCGTGCCTTCGCTTCTTTCCGCTCTCGGTGCCTTTTGCTTCTTTCCGGCAAAGGCGGTCTTTCCAATTTTTCAACAGCTTTTCTATTTCCTCGCCGCTCCTCGCTGCACGGCGTTTTGGGTTCGGTTTCACCATCGAACAGATCCTTGCGTTTCCTCCACGGGTCATCGTCGCGAAGCCACCTTCGATGTCCCATGAACACGGTTTTCAAGACCCGGATCTCTATCTAGTCTGGCGATCGTTGTGTCATCCATGCACCTTACGCATCCGTAAAATCCGTGGACTACCTGCCTGCGAGATATCCGTAATCGAGATAGTCGTGCACCGTCGTGAGTAGTGCGGCTCTCATAGGGAAATATTCTTTCTCGCGGCGTCCCACGATTGGTGGCGTTTTCCACAGCGTGTCAAGCTCCTCTTCAAAGAGCCTCGGACATGATTAATGTCGTTCCTGGTTGTTTCGCCCTTCAATTAGCATACTCATGTGAATGTACTTCCTCTTCATGCACAACCAGGGGAAGGTTGTACATCCACACAAACACAGGCCATGTGCTATGTGTGCTTCTCACGCTGCCAAACGGATTGACTCCATCGGTGCTCGCGCCCGGCCACGATGTTCCTTGGATCGCTCCCAAATTCCGGGTCTTGAAGTTCAACGCTTGCCACCGCTCGCATCCTTAGGGTGACTCAACATCTTGTCTTTTTATCTATCTCCGGATCATTTGCGCCATCTTCGCTTCTTCTCCTCCCTATCCGCGTGCCAAACGCAGGAGCTTTGCTACCTTAGGGTCCGCGAAATACCGCTGCAGACGAGGAGTGATCGGAAAGTACCACACCACTTTTCAAGGAGCTTTCTTCCTCTTCTTGTATCGAGTGGCGCCAAGACACCGGACATATGGTAGACTCCGCGTGCTCGTCCCGATAAATGATGCAATTGTTCATGCACACATGGTATTTCACGTGCGGTAAATCCAGAGGACACACGATTTTCTTCGCCTCCTCCAAACTGGTCGGGCACTTGTTCCCCTTGGGAAGACGTTCGTGCGAATGACATGTTCTCGTCGAAGCATCGCCGGTCATTTTGTGTTTTACCTTCATCTCCGAGCCATGAGCGTTACTTTCAAAGGTATCCTCGGCCTGCATCCTTCATACAATGGAGTAACGCGTCTAACTCAAGTTGATCCATCTTGGCTTTCTCTCGGCGGCAGCTCTTGCGTTATCCGTGCGCTTGAGAAGCAGCTCTTGAATATGAGGGTCCTGCACCCAGCCCATCGATGGTCCAGTAAATCGCTCGCCCGCCGCATCATCATCTTCATGATCATGCCCGTCGTCCGCTCCGACATCTTCCTCATCATGTTGTCCTGCATCTTCTACATGATGACTGTGTACAACATCACCGTCGAGATCATCTCCGGGATTCTTCGTCTTCTCGCCCGCCGAGCCGCGGTGGTTGTCTTGCTGCCCTTCCTCATTTCTTGCCCGCCCCCATGGACGACTTCAGTAGTCATCTTCATCACCTTGCCACCGATAGCCATCCATGAAACCACGCAAGAGCAGGTGGTCCCGCACCTGCCGAATCCGGTCCGCAATAAGGCTCTTGACTTGCATCTTCGACACGGACATCTTATCTCCGTCTCGTTCTTTTGAAGCATCTCGCCTTCGGGACCTCAAAAACCTATTCACGATGCCTTCGGTCATCGTGCGGACCATGGTCGTCATGGGTAGAGCAAAACGATATTTTAGAACCAAGAAAAAGTTTGGCATGACTTTCCTAAAAATAGGACCGAAAAGAATGCTTAATGCCAAAATTCTCGCTTGAAACGGAAATGAATCAACATTCCGCAAAATATTGGCAACTATCGCATTTCAAATACCGGTACACCTCCAAACACAAACACATATGCAACACCACAAACATATGCAACACCACGAACATACATAGATCTAGCTAGGCCATAAAAAGTGCATGTGCACATTGTTGTAGGAGAACAACATAAATATAGCTTCCCCTTACTTACCTATCAAAACAAGGTAATTTAACCACTTAATTTGAATGAATCTATGGTGGAAATGAGGTGAAAAGAGGAGCACCCGAGACAAGGAGGAGGTGAAGAGAATGAAGTGGGGAGAAAGTGAGTGTGGGTAGGAGAGGCTGTCCAAAATATCTTGTTGCTGCCCACTTACTAATGGCGCACCAACTCTAAATGCGCCATTAGTAATCCAGGTTACTAATGGCGCACCTTCTGGTGGTGCGCCATTAGTAGTTTTGCAAAAAAAAAAACATACTAATGGCGCAGTTTAAACTAGTAATGGCGCACGGTGGAACAGTGCGCCATTAGTAGTTTTGCAAAAAAAGAAATAAAAAATATAATAAAAAAAACAACATTAGTGGCGCACTCTCCGACAGGTGCGCCATTACTAGTTACAACTAGTAATGGCGCACTGAGTCTGGATGCGCTATTAGTATGTTTGGACAGGCGCACTAGTTCAAAAAAAAAATTGATACTAATGGCGCACCTTGGGCCAAGTGCGCCATTAGTAGTTTCAACTGGCGTATCAGATGGTGGTGCGCTTGTCTGGTGCGTCATTAGTGTCAATCTCATATATAGTCCTTTTTCTAGTAGTGTTGGTATGGACGGCGGGGGGCTGCGCGGTGAGGAGGCGGTCGGAGAATAGGGGCGGCGCCGGCGGTGGGGCGGGGAGAGAGGGTGAAGCGTTGGGAGCGGAGGGATCATAGTGTCCCGCCAGAGGCTGAGCTGGGGGGAGGGGACAAGGCGTGCGTCGCGGCCGTCAGTCACACAAGGCCGTTTCACCCCAAACCGAGCGCAAGTTTAGGCCGGGGATGGGTCAAAAACGGACGGAATCCGGACATTTGTCTGTTTGAGGCCGCGCGTTGGGCCGCCTCTTTTGTCCCTTTATCCCAAACAAACGAAGCCGGACAGGATAGGGTCGCGCGGTGGAGTTGGCCTCAGTACGCGGTGTCAGGGGCAAGGCTTTCTTTTTCTAAACCAAGGCAAAAACTTTACCTTTTCCATTAATTATTAAAAAATATTGTCTAAAAATCCCTTTTGGAGGCTGAGCTTCGTGAGACCGGGTTTTAAAAATTCAAAATTCATATTTTACATTTTCAAAAATTCTGAAAATAAATAGACATGCATGTGTAAATTTTCAGAGCGCAATACGTTGAAATGAGGGTTATGCAAAAGAACAAACCTGAGCCTTTTTAACAAATGATACTATTTATCAACTCAGGCCATGACTTTGTTTTTTTGTACAGATCGCATTTCAAGGTTTCCCATCCTGAAATTTTACTATTACAATTTTCCAGATATTTTTGAAACTAAAAAGTTTAAAAATCAAAAAATTCAGCCTCCATGAAGGCCGAGAGGCAACAACAAAAACAAATAAGTTTGTCTTAAACAAGTTAGGGTAGACTAGAGCTGAAACTCATGAAAATCTCGCAACCAATTCATGGTTCTGGGGCATGAATAATAAGCTTTCATGCATCCCTGTCCATGGCTAATTCTCTGATGATACTCCAGTCCTTCAAACCTCTCTTTACGGGACACCTGCCATGTCAACTTTGGTCTACCCTGACCTCTCTTGACATTATCGGCACACTTTAGTCGTTTACTATGCACTAGATCTTACGTAGGCATGCGCTAAATATGCCCAAACCATTTCAGACGATGATGTACAAGTTTCTCTTCAATTGATACTATCTAACTCTATCTCATATATCATCATTCCGGACGTCTCACTCAAATCTGCCGGTTAATTACGGTAGTGAAAACATTCAGGGCCAAGCCCACATTCCGACGGCGCAACAAACCCAACAAAAACACACCAACCTCGCAGACAAAAACAAACGAAAAACACATCACCGAAACTAGCTCGCCTCCCATCACCGTCGAAGAAAAGAAGTCAAGACTGCTATGGGAGGTGTAGACCGGAACTCTCCTACCGTGATGGCAAAGCAAGCATCATCCCAAACCATGCACCAGGTGCCTTGCTTGACATGCCAATGAACAACTTCGATTTGTAACCTCGTCGCCTGCTTGACACAAGGCCAAAGCTCTCAAAGTTGCAGAAACTCTCAGGGCCACCTCCCGACATGAACAACTCCATCGTGTCCTGTCGATCAACCAACACCACCTTCCAAGACTGCTACACCCGACATACGTCGCTCGCCTCCGAGCGACAACACCGCACGATGCGACCGCCCGTAGACCAAGCTACACAGAGAAGCCGCCTGCAGACCATGGCCATGCACATGATTGTCACCCCAAGCCATCACCAATATGCCGCCCTGCCTCATAGACCGGGCGCCCGCAATGGTTCCCGAGGCCACCGGCTCGACGCACCAACAACAACCCGGGGCCGCCCCGACATCCCCGGCTCACGATGACAGGAGGGGACTGCGCAAGTAGGTCTGTGTGCAAACTCTTCAAGACGACGCCTCCAAGGAGGAAATGAGGTAGGCACCGCCATTGCCCACTCCGACTGCCGAAGCTAGGGATTTCTCCCGGAGAGTCCACCCCAAAAGGGGTGGGGAAGAGCTTCACAGCAACACCTCCAAGAAAAAAAATGGCACCAGTACAAACGATCGGGCAGGACTTTCACCCGAAGCTCCTCCACACAGATTCCCAAGCACACACCACCCCGCAACGCCAAACAACAACACATCATGCTGCTACGGCCAACCGCAAACACCTCACCGGCACGAGCTCCGATCTCATGTCTGGGGCAGTTGCCCTGGCATCGAAACTGCACACACACGAGCAGAAACCGAGCCGAGACAATGACACACATCTATCAAAAAGAAAAAAAATACATAAGCCGTTAAGTCTCAGTCAACTGAGTCATAGCCATACCCTATTAAAAATGTAGCTGAAGTAATTGAATTTTCTATAAAATCTGTGTGAATAATCCCAAAATTGATTGAACCGTACATGTACAAAATTGTTAGAAGCAATTCATCCAAAATAAGACAAGAAGTACCAGGAAACTCAACAGAAAAAAAATCATGCGTTTGTTCCCCACCCCCCCCCCCCGAGGCCGCCTGACATCCCGGCTCACGATGACAGGAGGGACTGCAAGTAGGTGTGTGTGCAAACTCTTCAAGACGACGCCCAAGGAGGAAATGAGGTAGGCGCCGCCATTGCCCACTCCGATTGCCGGGCTAGGGATTTCTCCGGAGAGTCCACCCCAAGAGGGGTGAGGAAGAGCTTCACAGCAACACCTCCAAGAAAAAAAATGGCACCAGTACAAACGACCGGGCAAGACTTTCACCCGAAGCTCCTCCACACAGATTCCCAAGCACACACCACCCCGCAACGCCAAACAACAACACATCATGCTGCTACGGCCAACCGCAAACACCTCGCCGCACGAGCTCCGATCTCATGTGCAGGATAGTTGCCTGGCATCGAAACTGCACGCACACGAGCAGAAACCGAGCCGAGACAATGACACACATCTATCAAAAAGAAAAAAAATACATAAGCCGTTAAGTCTCAGTCAACTGAGTCATAGCCATACCCTATTAAAAATGTAGCTGAAGTAATTGAATTTTCTATAAAATCTGTGTGAATAATCCCAAAATTGATTGAACCGTACATGTACAAAATTGTTAGAAGCAATTCATCCAAAATAAGACAAGAAGTACCAGGAAGCTCAACAGAAAAAAAATCATGCGTTTGATGGCCATAATCTACCCTTCCTTGGGAGGGTCGAGCACAAGCCCAGAGAAAACAATGGTGCCAGTGGTCTCCTCAACGATGAAGAAGGCAAAAGGATGATCAGCGACAAAGTCCACAAGCTTGGGTGGCGGCGGTTCATCACCGAACAACGAAAACCCCATCTCGTCATCCGACTCGGTGAAGGCCGCAGCTTCGCTCCCCTCCTCGTTCACCTCGATGACCGCCTTGTGTATGACGTCGTTAACGTACAATTGCACGCCCTCCCCATCGTCGTCCTCCATCTTCTCGGTCAAGCCCTTAGTGGAAGGTTCAAATGGAAGGCGCAGGCCCAGGCTCTGAAGGATGCCAACCAAGCTGCTCCGGAAGCTCAGCTTGAACTTGGGCAGCCGAAAGTCGCCAACGGGAACAAACGCCCTAGGGAGGTGCTCGTGAAGGAACTCTGGCCGGGAGGTCAGGCTGTCGACCAGGCTCATTAGGCCGTCACGGGCGTCGGGGAGGAACACACACATGGAGAAACTTGGGAGGCTCATCCGCATCTTGTAGTTGTGCAGCCCGTACTCCAACGAGTTGTCATCAGCATCCTTGTACGGCAGCTTCAGCACCTTGAATCCGTCATGACAGGCAATTCGCTCTTCGTACAACCGCTGTCTCCTCATGAAGGAGGCCTCGATGGAGCTTCCATCGAGAAGGTGGAACTTACAGTGATCAACGGTGTACTCCTTGTCGAAAGGCTTGTGCCACTCGCCCTTGAAGTACAGTAGATGGCATTGGCCACCACCTTCAAGGTGGTTCTGCTTTGTTCGTGTGGGTCAAGAACCTCGGTGATGAGGTTCCTGGTCACGTTGGCCACCCAGGCGTTGATTTGCTTACTCGCTTCCACCGGCTGCAGAAAATATGAAATATTCATGATTAGAATTTGTTGTTTTTTCTAAGAAAACTGCATTAAAATACAGAGAACTCAAAATTTATCGATGATCCTGCCTTTTCGTAAAGAAAGAAAATTATCGATGATAGCAAGGTTCTTTCTTCATACTTGTACAATTTAAAGCAGAATGAAGTGCAAAATCCATCATGAAGTTTGCCGTATGACTTAGCCCCGCATGCATGATGGAAATACATCCACTGTATCATCATGAACTTGTGAAACTATCCAATGGTTTTTGTGGTATTTGGCATCAGATTCAACGCATGCACTAATTGTACTATATCTCCCTTTTGTTTCTGTAAATTTGGATTATTTAAGATTTCTACTGCCTTTCATTTGTTGCTTTACAAATTCATAAGGGAGCGCCAGGAGCTCAGCTGAATGAGATATAGTTATGTCTCATTCAGCTGATGTCAGGCTGACGTCATCCCGTTTGTTGGCTGCCCGCTTTGCCCATACTGTTTTACTCTGGGTTGGAGTTGTGCGTTGTTGGGCTCGGTAAGATGGGCTGGCATGGGATGCATTGTGTGGCGCTCCAAGACGTGCTTTTGTTTTCTCCTTTTGTTTGTTTTTTCTTTGTAATTTTGTGAACAAATAGGCCACAACTATTTTACGTATAAGCCTTTGTGTGTACGTATATTGCTAGGCTGAATGTGTTATGTGGAACGAGAGCATGCGGTAGGAGTACACACGTATATTCCCCGGAAAAAAAAGAACACACGTATATTCTTAACAAAATAGGAGAAGATATGCACGGGATGATAGAGGGACATGCACCGTATTCCGACTTTGGGTGAGGTTTTTCTATTTTTTTTTCATTTCGCCAGTAGGAAGCCTTTGGTGCACAGGCCATGCCCGGTCTTGTGCCTCAGCTTGTTTAATATTTCTGAAAAATATATTAAACAAATTGCTTAAGAAATGTTAAATGGCTAAAATTAAGGAAAAGTATTATACACCGGAAAATTAAAAAAATAGGTTTGAACTTAAAAAAATGGTCTTCAAGTATTTAAAAACATGTTCACCGTGGATTACAAATTTATTCATCATGTATTTGCAAAGTGTTCACCGGGTATTAAAAAAACATTCGTTGAAAAAATTCACGGCATATTTCTAAGGATATTAGTTGCATATTTGAAAGAAAATAATGCCGCACATTTAGAAATTATTCACGAAATTGGTTATAGTGTATTCGGAACTGTTCACTTCATGTTTGGAAAATGTCGTCGTGTATTTATGAATGTTCACCACATGTATAAAAAATATTAGTGAGTCGGAAAAAATAGTCGTTAATTCAAAAAATGTTCAAGAAAAATGTTCATCATGCATTTTAGAAAAACGTTCAATGTTTCTTAAAAAATGTTCCCGTGTATACAGAAAGATATACAGTGTATATTACAAAAGTGAGCATGTATTTGAAAAAAATACAACTATGTAGGGGTACTTGGTTCGAAACGAGTTGCGTGCCGAGATTAGACATGCAACTATGTCATGCATGAGTTGCATGTTTGGCTTGGAAATGCAACTGGGTCAGGCGGGTTTACATGTTGGGGTTGGACATGGAACTAGAGGTCGAGGCAAGTTGTGTGTTAAAAAATAAAGCACAAGCCTAGTCGAGTGAAAGGGTGGGCTTGCAACTAGGAGAACTACGAGCTGAGTTACGAGTTGAGGATGGACTTATAGCTGGGACAACTACAAATTATGAGACCAGTTGTGAGTGAAGGGTCGACTTGCAACTGAGATAAAACAAACTACGGTCCTAGTTGCGAGTCAAGGATGGACTTGCAACTAGGATGAAAGACAAAACCACAGGCCCAGTTGCGAGTCAAGGATGGGCTTGCAACTGGGATAAAAAAAACTACGAACCTAGTTGCAAGTCGAGGGTGCACTTGTAACTGAGACAAGTATATAAAACTATGATACAAGTTACGAGTTGAGGTTGGACTTGCAACTGAGATGAAAAACAAAACTACAATTGTGAGTCGAGGGTGGACTTGCACCTAGGACAACTACGAAACTACGAGCCTAGTTGCGAGTAAGAGTCGACTTGCAACTAGGATGATACAAACTACATGCCCACTTGTGTGTCAATGGTGGACCTGCAACTGGAATGAAATATAAAAACACATGCTCCAGTTGCGAATTAATGGTGGACTTGCACCTGAGACAACATACGAAAATACAAGCCCAGTTGCGAGTCAATGGTCGATCTGTAACTAGGATGAGACAAACTACATGCCAGTTATATGTCAAGGGTGGACCTATAACTGGGATGAAAAGTAAAACACATGCAAAATAACCAGGGTCAAAGATCGGTCAGTGAGAAGATGGGGGATAAGCTTCATAGTTGAGCCCCCAAAACGACAACACATATAGGCCAAATGTGAAAATAAATGCGAGAACATGACGACACAAAACAAACGGGACAAGAGGACGCGCGACAATAAGAACAAGCTGACATGAGTGTGCATGATCGAGTTTGTGCAAACATTAAATAAAACAAATCAGTCAATTAATTATAGACTTAGATGAGCTAAAACTTATCTAGATTAGATATAGCAAATCTGAAAACGAAAAAATTAGTTACACTCCTCTCTAGCTACACGGTCAAACCAAAATAAAAGAAAACATGGAATAAAAAGACACGTGTCCCTCCAAAAAAAGCTAAGCCCACAAAAAAATCAATACACAAAACATAATAACTACTCACTCAAAATTGTCATATCGGGTTTCACTGCTTCACGAGGGACAAACAGAAAACACGACGCAAGGACAATGAGCATGACTCAGAAGCACGTGTATCTAACGGTATACGAGTTAGATGGAACATTGTTAACTCATTTACATAATAATTAGCAAACCAATTCGAAACGGGACCTCAGGTCGCGTCACAAAAACGCTCAACAAAAGTTACATGCGCGAATAGATCGACAGATAGACACAAAACACACGACGTGACACATAGCGCGCATGACAAAATAACCCGCAATCAAGATTTGCACAATATTTAAAGCGAACAAATGACAGAGTGAAAACAAGTTCATGAATTTTAAATGAATAAATAAATAATAAAATAATAAAATAAAAATGGAAAAGGTAAAAATAGAAAATAGAAAATAAAAACAAAAACAAAAACAAAAAATCATGAATTTAAAATAGTTCACAATTTAAAATAAATAATGAATAGAAAAAATAAAATAAAAAGGAAAATAAAACGGAAACATAAAATAACAAATACTAAGAGTCAAATGGGAGTGTAGAAAAATGAGAGGAACTAGGACTGAATGCAGCACAGACTTGTGAAAAGAAATAGAAAAGGTCAATCGACCTCACACTAGCAACGACCTTCAAGAGCATAGGCTTGTGAAAACTAACGGAGCGACCTCGCACTAGCAACGACCCGCACACAAGCACAGCTAGCAACGACTCGGACACAGGCACAGCGCGAGACAACGCAGCAATCAGACAATTGCATTTTGCATGAATATTAAAGACAAATGATCCAACGGTTTTGGACTTAGATGTGAAACATCTAAATGTGAAATAACAAACCTGTACAATAAATAGTCCATCGTTGCTTTCAAAAAAAGAAATAGTCCATCGTTGGAAAAAAAAAAGATATTACAAAGAAAGGCCTGCCGGCCTTCACCACAGAAAAAACAAAACAAAGAAAGGCCTGTCGGCCTGGCAACAAACGACTACAACACAAAACTGTAGAGAGCCCAATACAAAAGTAGCCACACACGAAAATGTACGAATCTTAGGGTATATATACATCCAACGGTCACAAAAGTGAATGAGACATAACTAAAACTCATCTAGCTGAGTTTTAGCAAATCCGAATTCATAAAGCTGAGCGTTGCTTGTGATTCCTGTAGCGATGGTTAATACTCCTAAGAAACAAGATTGAGACGGATATACGTACATGATCCTGAAAGTCGACGGTCCACGTTTCGCCCTTGTACGTGTGCACGATGGTGACGCGGTACGCCTGCGTCAGCGGGAACCTCTTGTCGCTCCACGCGCCGCACGCGAACGCCACGCACGGCCCGCCGATGCCCGACCGGTCGGCGAGCGTGCGCCCCACCACCGTTTCCCTGATGAACGCCTCGAGCTCGCCACGCGACGGCGCGTCGGCCACGGCGAGGATCTCGTCCAGCGCGTCCCCGCCGGCGCCGGCCGACATGAGCGCGAGCGCGACGTGTATGGACACCGGCGAGAAGACGAGGTTGCCGTCGGCCGTGTCCGCCGCGAAGCGGTTTAGCAGGCCCGCGGCAAGCGCCGCCTGCCCGGACTGGCAGGTGCTCGCGGCGCCGCCTCCGTTATCCGCCGACATTGTTAGGTTTACTAGCACCTCTTCTTCGACTGGTCACTGGAATAGGGGGAGCAGGTTCTTCCGGAGCAATGATATACTGCACGCGATCCTTCCGGAGCCCAGACCGACTCGAACACGATCGCAAGAATTGTTATGCATCGCGGTGCCGGTGGGGCAATGCCGCAGTCCGGCACACTACCACGCGCAGGCATTGGTGTGCATACGGCCCCTAAACCCGTGCCGGATTAGCTTTCTATATACCTCTCCAGCTCTTACTCTTGTTACTTGTTATAGAACATTGTCCATGCGTTGCAATGGGATATAAATGTTTTATTATGTTAGTTTGTGATTTATCTGTCAATAATAATGTGATTGTGTAATTAAATGTTCATCAAATTCTGACCGTGAATTACCTTATATTTTTTATTAGAAGTTTGGTAAGTAAATTAAAATAGAAGTGGAAGATAAATAAATTAAGGTGATTGATTATCATATACTCCCTCCGTCCGAAAATACTTGTCGGAAAAATAGATGAAAAAGGAAGTATCTATAACTAAATTGCGTCTAGATACATGAAAGGTTGAACGAAGAGGTGATGGGAAAAAAGGTGAAATGAGAACTTTATGTTTTTTTAAGTAGTATATAGATAGACTATGTTGATGTCTCTGAGTGGCTCACAACAGAATATCTTGGAGCCTCTTCATATACACCACTGCTCCTAAAGCACAAGAATTCTAAGAAGAAAAGAACACACGCAAGAAGAAGAATAGAGTGAACGGTTTCACCGCATCGCTACGATTTTACTACTACACATGTGTTGCATCGACTGCTCGCCAAAATATCTGTACCTTATAAAACGGTCCCACATGAACATGGAGCATAATGCTTTCCATTTACGATATGATTACATATATTTGCATTATGATATAAATAAGACACGTATTACTATGAAAAAAAGAATATTAACGATGATCAGCGGCCCAAAATCTGCGTGCCCCCACGCGTGCCTGCTACTAATCCTCTCCCATAAAGAAGCCCGCACTTGGAAGCCCTCGCTCCTGCGAGTGAATGTCAAGGAGGTGTTTCAAGTTACACCCAGGGGCGGCTCCAGCGTGGGGTCGTGTAGGGGCGGCCGCCCCGGGTAAATTTTCGCAACCTAGGGTTACCTCGTACTGATTTTGGTCGGTGGCCACCATGGGAGGCGAGCAGGTTCGCTCGAAAGTCTAAGGTGTGGTCGAGCATGAGGAGAGAAGAGGAAAACGATTCGCCAGGTAACTGCTCGCTAGGAGATCTATGGATGGGCCAATCAAGTAAGCCCAATAAAGCTTAGATGAGCCCATTAGTTATTGTCTGCAGCCTGATTTTCACGTTCACAATTCCTTTTCTATCGATCGTGGAACTAATCATCCTGAACTCACGCCTCACGCGATCAGGCCCTGCCAACGCGGCGCCGCCTCAACTGCCGTCTGGCAGTCGCCGGCGCTGCCCAGGTCTGTCCAGCCGATGGTGCTAGATGGAGAAGGAGAAGCGACTCCGCTTGTTCTTGATGTCCTTCACCCATGAAGCGGAGTCGCCGCTGTCACCGCACTTCGCCGCAGTCCCTGCTCAAAACAACAAGCGAGCAGGCAACAGAGGCAACAAGGACCAGGTTCTTTGGCTCTCCCCTACTCTTCTCTTCTGATCTAGTATCATGTTTAATTTGTTGTCACGTTGGCCTAATTCTTGGAAGTTGAACACTGAAAATTAATAAAAAATGTGATGTTCAGGCCATCTTCCAAATCCTCCATGTATAACTACAATTTAATGGTAAACATTCGCCATGTCTTTTAGATTAATCTTATTGTTTTTACATGTTTCAGATACCTAATGGACTAGAAGATTGATTAAATATTTGGGATAAAGCATGGAAGATTTAGCCAGCAGGAGTTCAGGTTAGACTTTATGTGATCTTTTGCGCTACAACTTTTTGCCTAGTTCTTGAGGATGAAACTACTTTGAAGCAGTTATTGTGTTGATTATCTTGCCTTCATGCATATTCTTGGCCAATTATTTTTCTTGATTGTCTTATTGGATCATATTGTGGCATTGTTTTTTGTTTCCTTTAAAAGTCCGCCCCTGGTAACTTCAAATCCTGGATCCGCCACTGGTTACACCATATGGATTTTCATTAGATTAACGTTCCACTTCCACCTCTGCCACCAGCCAACTCGCAGCTCTGCGCCGTTGTACCGGGAGCATCATTCCTTTGCGAAGTCGAGCCGCCCACGCACAAGGAGCATTAGGAAGTGGAATGGCCCCGCCATCGCCGACACTGCATGGGTTATCCTCGACAATGCCCTCCGAGGGAAGCGAGAGGATTGAAGAAGGTGGTTGGCAATGGCTAGATTAAGCTCCAGGGCCGCCGCGAGGAGCAACATAGGAGACAAACTTCACTTTTTGCTTCACATTTGAAGCACTTGTTATTGTGACCTTATACCAGCTAATATATGTGAATTAATTGTTGTCCATGTCTAGGCAACACAGAGGATCGATGTTTTTCTGTGGTGCCTGTGTGTGTGGTGGTGGGGTGGAAGGGGGTTTACATTTGATAGGCAAGCTTGAACCATACTTTACAATTTTTTCCTAAACTTTTGAAATAGATCATGGCAAATACAAAGATTGGGTAAAATTCCTGAAAAATTATATACTTGTTCATCATAATGATAGTAGATCCACAAGTAACAAAATGTATATGACATTACGAATTATTAATGATACAAGTTCTCATCATGAGCTAAAAACAGATAATGCCCCGCATGTTGCCGCTGAATCTTTGCTAATAGATATGAATAAAAGTTATCATAAAAACATCTAAAACTAATGGGAAGCAAGTGTAAGCTTAAAAAGTAATAAAAAATACCAAGGGTATAAAAGAGAAAAAATGCAATTAAATGAATCTAATTTATAATAAAAATATAAAGGGTGTACTACATATGTTTGTTGCAATCACCAACCACATATACTAATAATACAAAAATATAATGCAAAGAATAATTTATGATTAACATGAATGAATTGATGATGTGGTGCACTGCATGCACAAAAATGCAAAAACAGTGTAATTTATGACTTGCTTGCATGCCTTGTTTATGTGGCATGATTGCATGTCTAGTAAAAATAGATAATGAGTTGTAGCTATTTATATATAGAAAATAAAGATGCGTGAGCCTTCAAAACTTGGAACTGCTAATAACGGGGTGGAAGATAAATCGGTATTTCGTAAGAACAGTCATCATGCTGTTAGCCTATTACTCTGTTGTCGCTGATGGTTCAACAATGGTTCCTGACAACTAGTCTTCTCTAGCCGTGGTACCAACAGGAGGCTATCACGGCTCATTAATTTCCATCCTATTCTAGGTTGTCCAATCCGCACCTGACACGTGGCTGTCTCCGCCACTGCTAGGATCCACTACATGCCCTGCGAAGATGATTGCACCTGAAGCCTCTTCGACTATGAAATACGCGAAAGGATGGTCGGCGAGGAAGTCAACCTTCGGCGGCAGCATCGGACATCCAAGAAGCCCGCGCTTCCTGGTGGCAGCAGCAGCTTCGGTCCCTTACTCGTTTACCTCAATGATAGCCTTATGAAAAACGTCATTCACGAGAAAAGGCAGGCCGGAGCCGTCGTCTTCCACCATGTCGAACAGGTCAGCACCCATGTCGAATGGCAACAGGAGCCCCAGGTGTTTGAGGGTTTGGGTGACATTGATCTGGGAAGAAAGCTTGAACTTGGGAACCCCGAATTCGCCGACCCTGACCTGTCTCGTCGGCAGGTGCTCGTGCAGGAAGGTCGGGCAGGAGGTTATCTCCTCAACGAGGCCTTGGAGGCCATCGTACGCATCAGGAAGGAAGATGCACATCGAGTACTGAGGTGCGGGTGTTTCTGCGTCGGCCGGCACATGGTATCGTGGCATCTTGTACGGCAGCCTGAGGACCTTGAACCCGTCGTACATGCCGATGAAGTGACGGGTGGAGTTGGACATGAAGGGCGCATCGACGGTGGTTCCATCGAGCCTTTGGAACGGCCTTTTCATGGTCTTCCTCTTGTTGAACTGGTGGACCCATTTGCCTTTGAAGTACATGGCGTTGGCGAGCACGACGTTCGTCTCCGGGCCAAAGGATCCCGGCGAAACGACGTCCCTGATACGGTTTTTAGTGACCCGCGCGACCCAGGCGTTGATCTCCTTGACTGCTTTCCCCGAGTTTCCCCGGAAGTCGACGGCGTGTGACTCCGCCTTGTACTTGCTGACGACGGTCTCACGGTAGGCCGTCTTGAGCGGCCGCGCCATGTCGTTCCATACGCCGCACGCGAATGCCACTCTCGGCCCGCCATAGTCCGACAGGTCCTCTAGCGCGTCCTCCGCCACGTGTGAGATGTGATCCTCGAGCTCGTCGCGGGAACGGGCGCCAACGAGGCGGAGGATCTCATCTAGGGTTTCCCCTCGGGCGCCCGGCGCCAGCAGCGCGACCGCGGCGTAGATGGAAAGGGGTGAGAAGACCAGGTTGCTGCGCGGGCTCGCCGCTTGGTGAGTCGCGCGGCAAGTTCCGCCAGGCCGGAGCCGGGCGGCCGCGGCTTCTTGCTTGACGACCCGGCTTGGAATCCCCCCGTCATCGCAACCGCCGCAGAAAACACAGATCGATCCTCTTTCCCCTGGAAAACTAGAAGGTTTCTCGACGCAAGCTAAGCCCCTTTTTTTTAACTGATAAAGCCTTATATACTTGATTTGCATATATAGGAGTATGTCCATTCCGTGGAATGGCTTTGGATTGCATGGACGGTTTCATTACGCCGATTTGGGCCCAGGAGATCTCCATTTAGTTTTCGTCCTTTTTCCTCAATTTTTTAAAATTTTGCTTGTGTACTCTTTTATCTTTTATATCTTTCCTTTTTCACAGAAGTCGTAGTACAAAATATATATTCCTACGTGCTTTATTATGTTACAATGTCACACATGATACTCAGGACAAACCAAGGGTCGAGGCATGTGCAGTGCCGATGTTTCATATACTCCCTCCATTTTTTTAGTTCGCGTATAAGATTTGTCTTAATTCAAACATAGTAAAGTTTGACTGAGATTGTAGGAAAAAAATATCAATATTCACAATATAATTGATATCATTAGATGCATTATTGAATTAACTTTCATGTTGTATATATCTCTAGTATTGTAGATGTTGATAATTTTGTATATCAATTTGGTCAAACTTTTTTTTTCAAGAAAACAGCAGGAGCTCTGCCTTTGCATTAAGAAGAAGAGAACTGACCAATTTATAAGGAAAATTGGCCGAAAACCGATACATCGACACACACCAGCCCCGAGGCTACGTACCTAACGAGCCGACTCCCCTGTTGCCCAAACAACCAGAGTTGCCACTCCACCGCACGACCCGGAGCCGCCACTCCGGCTTACAAACCACAAAAAACTCACACACGTCGGCCCCGAGGCCGCACTCCATACGAGTCAATGACTCTGCCGTCCACACGACCAGAACCGACACTCCACAGCACAAGGGTGCTCTCCGAAGACGCCGCTCCGACTTCCCCGCCGGCCCCGAGGCCACACTCCACCTGAGCTGATGACGCTGCCGCCCACGCGACCAGATCAAACACTCCACGACAATGCTCCTCGGAGCCGCCGCTCCGACTTTCTCACCGGCCCCGAGGCCGCGCACACGCCTGGCGGACGAAGAACCCACAAAGCCACCCGAGCCACCGCGAGCTGACGAGGACCAGACCTCCAAGGCGTCGCCCCCAAGAGGGAAGCGACAAGAATGTCGCCGACGCCCGTTCCGACCAAGGTCAAAACTTGGGTTTTCACCCGGAGAGCCCGAGACCGAGGCGACAATGGTGGTGAAGGGGCTCCACGACGACGCCTCCAAGGAGGGAACGACGTCCGAGGACGCCGTCGACGCCGGCAACGACCGAGGTCGAGCTAGGCTTTCGCCCGGAGCTCACCAAATCCATCCTCACCACAGCCTGCCCAGCAAACCGTCTCCGGCATCATGCCGACCGTCCTCGCCCAGCCACATGACCAAGCAGACAAGGCGGCGCGTCGCCGCCAACCACCACCGCCGCGAAACCACGCAGCCCACCTCCTCCACAACGGCGCCCGTCGAGACCGCGGCCGCCCGAAGACGCAGGCAGCACCACCACCGCTGCCTCGACCCCACGCACTTCCCGCCACTCCGGTGGACCGGCGCAGTACGCCCTCTGCCGGACCGCCGCCCGGTCGACGGCCGCCTTCACCACCGATCCGGCGCAATGGCCCCGAATCCACCGCCTCGCAGGCTACCGCCGGACAACCTCCGTGAGGGGGGTGCACGTCGACACCACCACGTCCTGGGGCCGCCGCCCCAGCGCTCCATCACCGGCGAGCAAGGCGCAACCGCCGCATGGAAGCCAGATCCGGGCGGATCCGTTCCCCAAAAGCCAGCAGCAGCCGGCGCCGCACACCCGCCACCAGCGCCTCTGGCCAAGCAAAGCCGCTGCCGCCGGAGCCCAGACGCGCCGCCATCCGTCGTCCTCCGCCCACCGCTGCGCCACCGCCGCCCTCCGCCGCCGCCCGAGATCCCGCTTCGTGGCGCCGCCCGTCGCGGAAAAAACTAGCCCCGCCGCCGCCTGCTCCACGTGAGCTTTGCCCCCGGGAGGCGCCGGCGACGGCGAGGGAGTGGATGGGGTGGGGCGGCCGGAGGCCTTGGCTGCTTGGTCGCCGCCCGCGTCACCCCTGGGGAGGGAGCGACGCGAGGGCCTTCGCGGCTCGTTCGTTCCGTTATTTGGTCAAACTTTATGAAGTTTGACTTAAGACAAATCTTATATGCGAAGTATAAAAAAAACGGAGGGAGTATATCAACGGTTGTTTATGCGTTTGAAAAAAGAACATGAGTGTGTATCCATTTTATCATGTAAATTTGTATTTATCATTGATCATCCAATGTACTTTTTTGGACGTATACATATAACGTGAACGTGCACGCGTTTGGATGTCAGCACGACGACTGCACAGGGTGAAGTCATCCCATTGTTCTGTGGATTTAAAGCTTTCAAAATGATATTACTCTGAATTCATGTACCCGATTTATGATCCGTCTTTATCACTGGTCTGATCTCGAGGAGATCTTTGAAATTAGACCCCACGTTTTGGTATATTTTGATGACTTTTTTTTTGGCTTCAACGTTTTGCCACCTGAAGATTAATGAATTTGCCATTGCGTCAGTACTGAAGTTGCCACGTGTCTTTAAACTTCTTTGAAAACGTTCCCCAAATCATGTAAGTGTGGAATTCTAGTTTCAAAGCTCTCGTCAATACGAAGTCAACGGTGAAACAAATTGATAAATGAAAATTACGACTTAGGCTATTAAACATTTTGGATTACCAAACTATGTAATTTTTTTTGAATTTTCAAGGGGAACCAGAATTACAGGGGGCACAGGTGGAGAAGAGATAAAGCAAAACAACACACACCACAACATATAAACAGGGGAGAACAAAGAGGGAAGACACGCCCCGACACAACACGAAGCTCCACCAGTGAGATCGAACGGCATTGGCCAGCCGAGACAAAACCACGGTACTGCACCATCGGCGCAATCGGAGGCCTAACACAACCGAGACTGCACAACGCCACGACACCATCTGCGTCGGGGGTGCCTTCGAAAGGTCACGCGAGGCCAAGACGGCGTCACGGCGCCTGTGTACCACAGGCAAAGTTGGCATCGCCAAGCAGACCAGCCGATGACACTGTACCGTCGACGCTATCGAAAGGCTCCGCGAAACCGAGACTGCACAACGTCGCAACACCACCTGTGCTGCGGGGCACATTCGAAAGGTGCGCGAGGCCAAGACGACGCCACGGCACCTGTGTGCACACCGACGAAGCCGCTTGACATCGCCAAGCAGAGACACACCGAAGAGCGCTGGAGCATGAACACAAGAAGAACACCGCCAAAGAAGGGCTCCAACCACCATCGACCCCAAACCGGCCTCACCACCACCACCTCAACCTCCTCAGCATAGCTAGCCTGAAGGAGGACGCCAACTTTCATCTTCATCTGACCAAACAAGGCGGAGCGCCTCGAACTTTGGCCGTCTGGTCGCCACCCAACAAACCCCCTAAAGGGGGAGAGATGGGAACGAGGAGATCCAGTACAGTACAGGACCACACCTCGCTAACCCGGCTTCCGACGAGAGAATCAGCCCCACTTCAGGGCATGGCCAAGCCAAGATCACGAAGACAGAGCACCACTTCTCCGCCGCCATCGCCCCCACGAGCCACCAACGGAACCACCTCGAGCCACTGGTCACCCTAGCCAAGGCAAGCTCAAAGACGAAGCCCACGCAGGGAATGTGACGTTGAGCGCCACCATCGCCTGATCCGGGAGACCGGGATCCAAAGTTTCCTCTGGAGCAGACAAGAGGGAAAACGCACACTGCACCACGACGCCTTCAACAAGGGGACGGCGCCCACAGGCACCGCCGTCGTTGGCTACGACCGAAATCGAAGCCCGGCATTATGCCGACAGTGTGCGCGCCCCAAAAGCCTGTAGCCTGCTAGTCCTCCTACAGCCAAATCCACAGAGCAGAGGAAGCACTCGCCGCCAACCCACGAACAAAGACCGCCGCGCCATGCGGAGAAGCGGGGACGAGCGAGAACCGCACCTGCTTTCACGCCTAGCCCACCGCACACCTCGTGCGTGGAACCCCAGCGCGCTCACCCACACCCCAAACCGAAGTTCCAGCTCGCGAGAGAGCTGTCAGATCCGCCGCCGGTGAGCGCACACCCAGGCCCGCGCGCGGCAGACCACAGCCGAGGCAGATGAATCTGCCGCAGGAAGACGCCGCCCTAACAACTGAGGGACCCTCACTCGCCACACGCGCCGATAGAGGGACCGCAGGCAGGGCCGCCGCGCCGGATCTGGGAGGCAACGCGACAACAAGCCTACGAGCGCAGGCGGGGCGCAGCACCAGCCCACCGCGAGCATCGCCGCCCTCCCCACCGTGCTCGGATCACGAACGGCGCGCGCGGAGGAGCGACGCACCGCCGCCGCCACATGAGCCCCCTGCTCGAAGACGAGCCGCTCCGGCGTGCCAGAGCCCCGCCGCCGCCGGATCCGCGCGGGGCTTCGCCCGACGGAGACTGTTGGGCGGCGGCGGGGGGAAGGGACGCCGGGGGGAGGCTGCTGTGCTTCGCGAGTTGCGCCGCCGCCCGAGTCGCCCTGGGGAGGACGACGCGGGGGCCGGGTTCTTTCCCACAACAACTAGTGTCTCCAAAAACTATGTATTTGAAGTCATACAAATTTATCACCAACAGATTTAAGCCTAGTCACTACCCTGGTCAGGTCAAGCAAAACGGATGGGATGGCGAATAATAACATCCAATATGTTAGCAGCACTAGTCGATTGTTCGAGTGTTGCAACGGGATATACATATTCTAGTGCAGAAATGCTTTCCTGCATATACATTGCACCTACCATATTATAGATTTTGTTAAGATTTAATTTGATTTGAGTATGGGTAGGAAAGGCAAAGAATATTTTGATTTAGTTGAAGTTTGATAAGATTTGATTTGGGTATGGGAAGACAAGGAAAGTTTTAATTTAGTTGATATTTTAGTAAGGTTTTTTTTCATTTCATTGGATTAATGCAAGACATGATTTGCAGAACATGGTTTCCAAGCAAAGTACCAATTTGGTTTGGATTGTTCCAACCGAAGGAAGGGGGGAGGGGGGGGGACCAAATGTAAATACCAAAATTTCAGTGAAGTCCCAAGAAACTATATACTTGTTCACAATAATGATAGTAGATCCACAATTAACAAACCGTAGAAGATATTAAAAATGGGTCTGTCTAGGACACATCTAGATGCATCTAACCTCATGTCCACTATACTTGTGGTCTATTTATTTTTTATTTTTTTTGAAACAAAGAAGGTGGCAGGCTGCCGACCTTATATTTCAAAACATGCCAGAGCCTGATGAAGCAACAGGTATTGATACAAGTACAACTTGTTTGGTGCACCAAGGTGCAAAACACAAGCAGGTAAGGAGAAAGAGGAATAGAGGGGAGAAGGATTACATCATTCGTCTACACACTATGCAGCAGCTTTTGTCTCCAAACCTGGAGAACCTCCCTGGTGCGCTGGTTTTGAGTTCGGAAACTCCATAGATGAAGCATGTCTGCTGCATATAGACATGTGTATTGTACGGACCAGATTTTGGAGTTGAAGACTCTGTCATTCCTAACATGCCACAAGGTAATAGCACAAGCCGCGAAAGCCACATTCCATTTGTGCCTGAGGCTGATCTGGTGTTGTGCTTGCTCCACAAAAGAAAGGACATTAGTAGCCGAGCAAGCCATAACGTCCAGCTTCATTTTGCCCCAAAGAACGCTGGCGGGTGCACAGCGTAGTAGTAAGTGATCGATAGACTCAACAGCGGGGCAAGTGTCACAATGTGCGAACGGGGCAGCCTTCGACCAGCCTTTCTTTACCATGTTATCCTTAGTGTTTAGGCGGCCACGGAAAGCAAGCCATAGGAAGATTCTGTGCTTGAGGGGGATCACCACATCCCAAACCCAGGTGTGAAAAGTTGTCAAAACCCCTCGGAAAGTGAGTAGCCTGTAGAAGTATCCAGTGCAAAGCTGTCCAGAGCTCACAGAAGCCGACCGTTTATCCTCCTGCAGTAAGTTTGGAGCGATGCCCAGCAACAAACACTGCAGGGCAGCTAGCTCAGTTGAGGCCGTTTGTGAGAGATTAGGGTATAGCTGAATAGCCCATGAACCATTGGAATGCTGTGACTGTACTGAGCAAGCTGGCTGTGCCGCGAAGGAATACAGCGTGGGGAAAATTTGGCATAAACGGCCCACTTCTAGCCAATGGTCCTTCCAGAAGGAAATCAAAAGACCAGACCCCAGAACACACTTAGAGGAGTTGATGACTATAAGAACGAGGTCTCTGAACCCTTTCCAGATGGCAGTGTCTCTGCTGCTAGCACGTTGAGGAAGAACAGCCCGACAGTAATGTGTGGCAAACCAGTTATAACATGGTATGTCCGAACCTTGTAGAACTTTGGAGACAAACTTGCACATCATAGCCTGATTGTGAGCCTGCAGCTGACGGATTCCCAAGCCTCCATTGATACGAGGCAACGATACTGTATCCCAAGCCACTAGGCATTGGCCATCCTTTACTTTGTTCTTGCCTTGCCAGAAGAAAGCACGTAAGAGATTTTCTAATTTCCCAATAGACTCCTTGGGCCATGCAAAGCATGACATGAAGTAGCTTGGGATACCAGCGAGAACTGAGTTGATGAGAGTCAGTCTACCCCCTAAGGATAAGAAGGTAGCTAGCCAGCCTGAAAGACGACGGTCAACCTTCTGTATAACAGGCAGTAACATACCGTGCGTAATTTTGTGCAAAGAGAGAGGCAGGCCCAGGTAGTTGCATGGAAAGGATGAAACGGGGCAGCCTAGGATCTGGGCAATGGCGAAGCGATCTTTGGAGTCCACAAAGAACACGTCTGAGGTGCTCTTGTGGAAATTTATGGTGAGCCCAGAAAAAGCAGAGAAAGCCGTGAGGGCTGACTTAACAACTGCCGCCTGCTGCGTTGTGCCATGAAAAGAATCAGCGTGTCATCCGCGTATTGCAGAACGGGGAAGAAACTGTCCGAACCGAGTGGGTGCAGCAGGGAGCCATCCTGGAACAATTGGCAGCACAATCTCTGCAGCACGTCTGCAACAATAATGAAGAGGTACGGGGATAAGGAGTCGCCTTGCCGAAACCCTCGCTTAGCCCGGATGGGGGCACCCAACTCGCCATTAAGGAGGACTTTAGAGCTGCCGGTTGACAAAAGCATATGAATCCAACTAATCCACAACTGAGGATAGCCTCTGGCTTCAAATACTTTGTGTAAACAGGACCAATGACGCTGTCAAAAGCTTTATGAAAGTCCAACTTCAAAGCAATGACCGGCATTTTTCGTTTGTGTGCATATTGGATCATTTCAGCAGCCAGGGTAAAATTTTCTATAATCGATCTGCCCCGCAAGAAGCCAGACTGGAGAGAGTGAATCAAGAGAGGAATCCATGCTTTCAGTCTACATGCCAGAACCTTAGAAACCAGCTTGGGTATACTGTGTACGAGAGAAATTGGTCTGAAATCCCGCATCTCCAGGGGCGTATCCTTTTTGGGTAGCAGGGTGATGAGAGCAGAGTTAATACCAGCAATATCAACTTCATTTTTGTGGAAATCATCAAAAAAACGGAGCAGGTCATCCTTTAGCAGCAGCTTGAAAGCCTTGAAAAACTCGTTGGTGAAACCGTCAGAGCCCGGGCTTCTGTTATTGGGTGAGCCACTGATGGCTTGCACGATCTCAGCCCAGGAAAACTGAGCCGTCAGGGCAGATAGATCAAGCAGAGTGTATAGGGAGTGCACATCCACTGTGTTCAAGGAAGGGGCATGCTGACCCAAGATTACCTTAAAGTACTCTGTGGCCAAACTGAGTTTTTGACTATTCTGGAAATGCTCCACCCCGTTGTGCACAAGCACTTTAATCTTATTACGCCGGGCCTGACAGTTGGCTGCAGCATGAAAAAACTGAGTGCTCTCATCTTCAGAGACACACCACCGCACCTTGGCCCGCCGCCGCCAAAACGCAGTCTGCCAGAGTATCAGCTGTTCGGCCTTGGCATTGGCAAAAGCTGTGAGCACTACTTCAATATCAGATAGCGGCCTCTTCTCTTCCACAGCATTGAGATAAGAGACGACATGCTTGTTGTTGTCCAAGAGAATCCGCAGACTAGGCTTCAGACGGCACCAATGCCTCAAGGCCGCCCGGGACGCGCCTTATTTTGAAGCTAACCAGTGATGCAGAAGAGCAGACTCCTCGTGTGCCTCGACCCCAAGCCTCAGTGATGATGTTTCTAGGCTCGTCCATTTCCAGCCAGTAATTTTCTAGACTCCTCGTGTGGTCTATTTATTTCGTCCCAATATTTTTTTCAAAATGACTAATTCACATCTAGATGTTTTTTAAGAATGTTACATCTAACTGTTTTTTTCTTCAACGCTGGTACAACAATCGCATCCAGCATTGCTAGCTCGCAGCACAGCGATCGCATCCGGCATCGCTCGCTGGCAGCACTCGCATGTTGCGGGGTGGGCTTTCCTTTTTTGTTGATTTGGGCTGAGTCTGTTTTTGTTTTTGGGCCGCGCCTGTTTTGTGGGCTTTCTTTTTTTTGGGCCGCGCTTGTTGCTGGCTGTCTTTTTTTGGCCGCGTCTGTTGCTGGTCGTTAGTTTTCGTTTTTGGGCCATTTTTTGTTTTGATTTTTGGAAAAAAAAATTGCGTACAACACATGGGACATTTTTTAAAAATAGATACCTTTTTTACTCATTTTTTTTGTTTTTCTATTTTTTTGTGGATACATAAAATGCCAGATAGGGTTGCTACAAGCTTGAACATCGTCAAAAAAGGAATGTCTAAGCTTCGTCTAGTCAATAGGTCCCCTGTTGCATGTCAAGCATCGGCTCGCAACTAGAGTGTGGGTGTGTGTCTGTATGTGTGTGTGTTTTATTTGTGGCCCCCAGTTGCAAGTTCACCATCAACTCACAACTAAGGGATGTGTGTATGTGTGTCGAGGGTCCCCAATTGCATGTTGATAACCGACTCGCGACTAGAGTGTGTGTGTGTGTGTCGAGGGTCTCCAATTGCATGTCGATAAATGACTTGCAACTAGGGGTGTGTTTTTCTTTGTCAAGGGGTCCCGAGTTGCATGTCAAGCATCGACTTGCAACTAGGGTGTGTGTGTGTCTATATGTGTGTTTTATTTCTGGCCCTCCAGTTGCAAGTTGACCATCAACTCGCAACTAGGGGATGTGTGTGTGTAGGGTCCCCAATTACATTTCGATAACCGACTTGCAACTAGAGTGTGTGCGTGTTTGTCATTTTGTCAAGGGGTCCCCACTTGCATGTCAAGCATCGACTCACAACTAGGGGGGATGTGTGTGTTTGTTGACGGCCCCTAGTTGCAAGTTGACCATCGACTCGCAACTAGGGGTGTGTGTGTGTGTGTGTGTCTTTATTCGTGGCCCCCAGTTGCAAGTTGACCATCAACTCGCAAATAGGGGACGTGTGTGTGTGTGTGTGTGTGTGTGTGTGTGTGTGTGTGTGTGTGTGTGTGTGTGTGTGTGTGTGTGTGTGGGTCCCTAATTGCATGTCGATAACCGACTTGCAACTAGAGTGTGTGTGTGCGTTTGTCATTTTGTCAAGGGGTCCAGTTGCATGTCAAGCATCGACTCGCAACTAGGGGGATGTGTGTGTTTGTTGACAACCCCTAGTTGCAAGTTAACCATCGACTCGCAACTAGGGATTTGTGTGTGTGTGTATGTGTTTTGTCGTGGGTCCCGAGTTGCATGTCGATAATCGACTCGCAACTAGAGGTGCGTGCGTGTGTGTGTCTTTTTGTCAAGGGATCCCTAGTTGCATGTCGACCACCGACTCGTAACTAGGGTGTGTGTGTGTCTGTATGTGTGTTTTATTTGTGGCCCCCAGTTGCAAGTTGACAATCAACTCGCAACTAGGGGATGTGTGTGTGTGTCGAGGGCCCCCAATTGCATGTCGATAACCAACTTGCAACTAAAGTGCGTGCGTGTTTGTCATTTTGTCAAGGGGTCCCTAGTTGCATGTCAAACATCGACTCACAACTAGGGTGTGCGTGTTTGTTGAGGACCCCCAGTTGCAAGTTGCCCATCAACTCGCAACTAGGGGGTTGTATGTCTGTATGTGTGTTTTATTTGTGGCCCCCCAGTTGCAAGTTGACCATTAACTCGCAACTAGGGGATGTGTGTGTGTGTGTCGAGGGTCCCCAATTGTATTTCGATAACCGACTTGCAACTAGAGTGTGTGCGTGTTTGTCATTTTGTCAAGGGGTTCCCAGTTGCATGTCAAGCATCGACTCGCAACTAGGGGGATATGTGCGTTTGTTGACGACCCCTACTTGCAAGTTGACCATCGACTCGCAACTAGGTGTGTGTGTGTGTGTGTGTGTGTGTGTGTGTGTGTGTGTGTGTGTGTGTGTGTGTGTGTGTGTATTTACGTGGCCCCCAGTTGCCAGTTGATCATCAACTCGCAACTAGGGGTTGTGGGTTTTATGTGTGTTTTATTTGTGCCCCCTAGTTGTAAGTTGACCATCAACTCGCAATTAGGGGATGTGTGTGTCGAGGGTCCCCAATTGCATGTCGATAACCGACTTGCAACTAGAATGTGTGCGTGTTTGTCATTTTGTCAAGGGGTCCTCAGTTGCATGTCAAGCTTCGATTCGCAACTAGGGTGTGTGTGTGTGTGTTTGTTGACGACCCCTAGTTACATGCTAGTCTGATCTGTTTGTGCTTTATATTTCACGCTCAAGTGATCGCACGTGTCGCGATTGATTTGTGTCTCGTCGTATTGTCTTGTCGGGCTGGGAGGCCTGCAACGGAGTCCGACTATTTTTTGTGTGTGTCGCAACTAGGCGAGTCTGTGTTTTGTCGAGGCTCCCCAATTTCATGTCGACCATCGACTCACAACTAAGGGTGCTTTTTGTGTGTTTGTCGTGGTCCCCAGTTGCATGACGACCATCGACTTGCAACTAGGGTGTGTGTGTGTTTTGTCGTGGGTCCCCAGTTGCATGTCGACCATCGACTCGCAACTAAGGGTGTGTGTGTGTGTTTGTTGAGGGTCCCAAGTTGCAAGCCGACCATCGACTCGCAGCTAGAGGGTGTGTGTGTGTGTGTGTGTGTGTGTGTGTGTGTGTGTTTGTCGAGGGTCCCCAGTTGCATGACGACCATGGACTCACAACTAGGGATGTGTGTGTTTGTCGAGAGTCCCCAGTTGTATGCCGACCATCGACTCGCAACTAGGGGGTGTGTTTTGTCGTGGATTCCCATTTGCATGTCGACCATCGACTCGCAACTAAGGGTGTGTATGTGTTTGTTGATGTGTGTTTGTCGAGGGTCCCTAGTTGCAAGCACATCATGGACTCGCAACTAGGTGAGTCAGTGTTTTTTCGAGGCCCGCCAGTTTCATGTCGACCATCGACTCACAACTAAGGGTGCGTGTGTGTAGAGGGTCTTCAATTGCATGTCTACCATCAACTCGCAACTAAGGGTGTGTGTGTAGAGGGTCTCCAATTGCATGTCTACCATCAACTCGCAACTAAGGGTGTGTGTGTGCTTGTCGAGGGTCCCCAGTTGCATGTCAATTATCGACTCGCAACTATGGGGGTGTGTCTTTGTCGAGGGTCTCCAGTCGCATGTCGACCATCAACTCGCAACTAGGAGTGTGTATGTTTGTCCAGGGTCCCCAGTTGCAAGCCAACCATCAAACTCGCAACAAAGGGGTGTGTGTGTTTGTCGAAGGTCCCCAGTTGCATGAAAAACATGAACTTGCAACTAGGGGTTGTGTGTTTTTTTTAACACATATTAGAACTAAAACAAAACTATACCTGAAAGAAAAAAGAAAAAAATAGAAAATAAAAGAAACAAAAGGAATAGAAAGCACAAACCGTTACTACGTACGATCGGCTACAGGCCGTAGAGTGAGCAGGCGTGTGAGGCATGCTGGGCCTTGCCCATGCGAGCGTGCTATGGTCACGCTGGTCACACAAGAAAGAAAGGGTCTGTCTAGGACACATCTAGATGTGACATAACTATGTCACATCTTAGTTGATGTCCACTCTATTTGTGATCTATTTTTTTGTCCTAGTTTTTTTTTGTTTCTTGTTGCTGCATTATATACTTATGGAAGCTTAGATGTGACATACTTAAAAGCATCTAGATGTGAATTAGACAAACTAAAAAAGAAAAGACAAGGCCCTGGCGATACAATAACAAAAAACAAAAATAACAAACAAATAAAAAGCTATAAACATATGATAATTTTAACTTAAATGTGACATAGTTATGTCACATCTAGATGTGTCCTAGACGGACCCTATTTTTTTGTTTCTTATTGCTGCGTTATTTGTGAAACTTTAGATGTGACATCCTTAAAAATCATCTGGATGTGAATTAGACAAACTGATTAAAAATTATTCATTATATAAGAAAGCTCTCAAAATGAGCTAGAATGCATGTCTTCAGAATATGGAACTGCTAATAAAGCGGGTAGAAGATAAACTTTTCGTAAGAACAACCATCTTGTTGTTACTCTTGTCGACGCTGGTTCCAACTCGTCTCCTCTAGTTGTGCCATCAGCAGGAGGCTGCCGCCGCTCATCCGTTATCACCCCTTTCTCGGTCGTCCAATTCGCACCTGGCTGTCTCCGCCACTGCTAGGGTCGACGACATGCCCTGCGAAGATGATTGCACCTGACGCCTCTTCGAGTATGAAATACACGAAGGGATGATCGGCGACAAAATCCGTCGTTGGCGTCGGCCGTGGCATCGCTAATCCATATATTTTCGTCGTGGTGACAGCTGCAGCTTCAGTCCCTTGCTCGTTTACCTCAATGACAGCCTTATCAAAAACGTCATTCTCAACCAGATGTAAGCCGGAGCCGTCGTCCTCCACCATGTCCGACAGATCAGCGTCCATGCCGAACGGCAACAGTAGCCCTAGGTGTTTGAGAGTTTGCGTGACACTGCTCTGGAAAGAAAGCTTGAACTTGGGAACCCCGAACTCGCCGACCCTGACTTGGCTCGTCGGCAGGTGCTCGTGCAGGAAGGTCGAGCGGGAGGTTATCTCCTCCACAAGGCCCTGGAGGCCGTCGTACGCGTCAGGGAGGAAGATGCACATCGAGTACCGCGGGGTGTTTTTTTTTGAAGTTAATCGTCCATCTCAATGCATGGCTTGGCTCGTGGCATCTCGTACCGCAGCTTGAGGACCTTGAACCCGTCGTACACGGCGATGAAGTGACGGCCGGAGTTGCGCATGAAGGGGCGTCGACGGCGGTGCCGTCGAGCCTGTGGAACGGCCTGTCCTTGGTCATCCTCTCGTAGAACGGCAGGTCCCATTTTCCTTTGAAGTATATGGCGTTGCCGAGCACGACGTCCGTAGCCGGGCTGAAGGATTTCGGCGAGACGACGGCGGTGATAAGGTCTCCCGTGACCCGCGCGACCCAGGCGTTGATCCGCTCAGCTGCTTTCCCCGCGTTTCCCCGAAAATCGACGGCGCGTGACTTCGCCTTGTACGTGCCGACGACGGTCTCGCGGTACGCCGTCTTGAGCGGCCGCGCCTTGTCGTTCCACACGCCGCACGCGAACGCCACGCTCGGCCCGCCAGACTCCGACTGGTCCTTGAGCGCGTCCGCCGCCACGCGCGAGATGAGATCCTCGAGCTCGTCGCGGGAACGGACGCCGAGGAGGCGGAGGATCTCGTCCAGGGTCTCCCCGCGGGCGCCGGGCGCCAGCAGCGCGACAGCGGCGTAGATGGACAGCGGCGAGAAGACCATGTTGCCGCGAGGGCTCGCGTCGGCGAGGTGCTTGGTGATTCGCGCGGCAAATTCCGCCAGGCCGGAGCCGGACTGCCGCCGCTTCTTGCTTGGCCGGGCATCTAGTCCTCCCGTCATCGCAACCTTACCTCCGCAGAAAACACAGATCTATCCTCTTCTTCCTTCAGAAAAACGACGTTTTTTATGTGAATTGGCTAGAGTGCGACGTTGTTCAAGCGAATGGCTGTGGTATGACACATTTGAGCAGGTAAATAGCCCAGGGCCACATGGGGTGTTAAATATGGTTAAATTAGTCGTCAACCAAGCCCGTTTATGTTAGGACATGTGGGTCCAATTTAATTGCTCCTTAAAACAGCTGACCGTGCCCTGCCGCCCGACCGTGCCGGGCCCGCCACTCTGCCCCCTCCCCCCTTCTTCTCCGGTGGCGGCGGATCTTGCGTTCTCAACGGCGGCGGCGGAGCCTTCGTCCTCAAAAAATGGTGAGTGAGAACACTAGTCCCCCTCCCGTTCCTCTCTCGGCCCCGTAGATCTCAGCTCGTTTCCTCTGTTTTCGCTTGTTGAATCGATAGGTTGTGAGGGAGCCTATGGGCATCTTGAGATGGAGCCATGATTCAACTTCGAATAGGTAATGCTCCTCTCTCTGATCCAATTTTGCATGCAATTAGGGCCTAGTCTGCTCTTTCTCACGGGCTCACACTGTCCGCCACTGACAGAGGGGATTCTGCCGCTCGGACCTTCGTATTGACGGTCAATTTCTTTCCATCAAAGGCAAAATTAGTTGATGGTAGCATTCAGAACATTGAGAGACACAATTGTTAAATGGGAGGTTGAGTTTACAGAGATTGATCCACAAGTTCTATAGAACATGGGAGAGAAGGCAGTGAAGAAATTGGTGGAAAAAATTGGGGAGAAAGTTGTTTGGGGTCCAGAGCAAGAAGTATCACTGTTGCGGTTTGATGATTGGAAAGGAGAGTATGTGAGAATGGAAGATGGTGAACAGATTGTTGATGAAATCGATCGGCAAAATGGCTGGACAAGCAAACGAGCTAATTTTTTTTTGAGTGGTTGATCTGAATATTTTTTGAAGGTTGGATATGTGCCATCACAATTGGCTGCGCAGATGGTAGATGATGATTGGGCTACAGAGGCCATTGATTCCCATGTGTCTTGAACTTACAAGAATAGCCAAGAGGGACAGGTGGTGGAACTGAAACTGAAACTGCAACAACTGTTGATTGGAATGTAGTTGAATTAGATGAGCCTACTGATTTGGTCATTGCACCAATGCTCGACATTGAGATGGCCAAACTTTTTGGCATTCGATCGATGACAGAGATAAGCGGAGAGGGAGAATCTAGTTTGCTGCTAATGTTGATGAAGATGTAGATGGACAATTGATGGAACAAGCTGCAGATGAAGTAGATGATGCACATGATGATGAGCTGGTGCATGTGTATGACAAAGAAAACCCTGTCATTGAAGTAGGCAAGTTGTTCCCAAGCATGAAGGAGTTTAGGATGTGTTTCAAGACTTATGCAGTGAAACATGAGTTTGATGCCAAGACTGTTTGGACTGATAGAAAGAAGTTTTATGCGAGGTGCAGAGGATTTGATGGTAGTGTCAAGCCTTGCAAGTGGTACATATTTGCTAGACTGCAACCTGATGGAAGTACTGTCAGGGTTAACCAAATCCCCAATCAACATACTTATATTACAAGTTCACAGAGAGTATCAACCATGACATCACTACTTTGGGTTGCAGAAAAGATCACCCTAATTTTAGCCAAAACACCAAACACTACTGTCAAGAAACTCAAAGTAGACTTGGAAAAGATGTACCCCATTAAACTGAAATATACCACAGTGTGGAAGGCAAAACAAAGGACAATGAAAAATTTATATGGTGATTGGGAAAATACATTTAGGATGCTTTACAACTTCAAAGCAAAGGTGGAAAAGAGGTCACCTGGTAGTGTTGTGGAGATAGATACAGAGGTATCAGCCAAAGGTGAAGTCAAGTTCTCCAAGTTTTTTATGGCTTTGAAGCCTTGCATAGATGGCTTCAAAGCAGGGTGCCGTCCATATTTGAGCATAGACTCATCATTTTTGACAGTCAAGTGGAATGGTCAGTTGGCAGCATGCTATGCTTTAGATGAACACAACTGGATGTTTCCTATTGCTGTTGGCTTGTTTCAGTCAGAAACCGAGGCTTCATGGACATGGTTCATGATCCAGTTGAAAAGATGCCTAGGGCCAGTGTCACCTTTGGCTATACACACAGATGCATGTAAGGGGCTTGAAAATTCAGTGAAAAATGTTTTCCCACATGCTGAGCAGAGGGAGTGCTCTGGTCATTTGTGGATGAATTTGATCAAAAAATTTAGAGGAGAAGAATTTGGGCGCATGTGGCCAGCAGCAAGATCTTACACTAGACAGACACACAAATATCATCTTGATAAGATAATGGCAGCATGTGATGAGTTTGGTCCATGGCTGAACACCTACCATTCTTTGTTATGGTACAGGTTAGCATTCAACACTGCCATCAAGTGTGACCACATCAACAACAATTTGGTAGAGAGTTTCGACAACAAGGTGAAGGAGTTAAAAGATTTTCCTGTGCATGACATGGTTGACCAAATCAGGATCATGCTCATGCGGTTGTGGGAATTGAGAAGAAGGATAGGTGATTGTCGCAAGGTGATAAGCTTCCAAAGAAGTGGTACAACAGTGATCAATAGGAGCAGAAGTCTTTCACATTTGTTTGTTGAAAAATCTTCACCTTGGGGTGCTGAAGTTAGAGATAACAAAACTGGAAGGAGACATGTTGTTAACACTGAATTGCATGATTGCACTTGCCTCGAGTGGCAACACACTGGTAAACCATGTGAGCATGCCATTCTTTTCTTAGCATCCCAACCAAGATAAACATGCACCCATATCTGCATGAATATTATTCGTAGCAAGATTCAAATCTGCATATGCTACTCCAATTCCAGCACTTACAGATCAGTCTCGATGGCCTCAAGTGGATATTGAATTTTCCATGTGTCCTCCCTTGACTAAAAGAAAGGCTGACTGGCCTAAACAGAGTAGATTCAAGGCATGGTTTGAGAAAGGTGGGAGTAGTAAGAAGGAAAGAAAGATGAAAAGCCAAAAGGGCCCAAAAGGTAACAAAACAGATGCAAGTTGTGACAGGAACTTGGGCACAGTGGGATCTGTCAAATGTCGTTACACTCTGATAAGCCAAAGTATGTTCTTGTTTATTTGTCCGTGTTTTGATTTGGTGCTTTTTTCAATTACTATATCTATAACATTTTTGCACAGGTGGAAGCGAGCAAGTCAGCCCCTTGTTGTTGAACAGTGTTGGCCAACAAAAAACCAAGAGTCAATGGCGGTAGAAAGAAGAGAAGTGTGCCTGAGCCCGAGCAGTGAAGAAAATCCTGCTGCAGTCAACATTCAGATGAAGAAACTGATGTGGAGGTGCACACCAAAGAAACTGAACTTGAGCGTGTCGAGGTTCAGACTGAAGAAACTGAACCTGAGCGTGTCGAGATTCAGACTGAAGAAACCCATGTTGAGGTACACACCAAAGAAACTGAAACTGATGTCAACATTGAGACTGAAGACACTGATCACGAGGGTATTGGCGAGGTGTTGAAAAGACCAGTGAAGAAAACCAAGATGATCAGTGAACTTGTGTGTGTAGTAGAACCAAAAATAAGAAGGGCTAAGGCGAAGAAGGGCTAAGGCGTGGTAGGAAGAAGTAGAACAGAGAACAGTTTGAAAATTTGGGGCATGTAATAATATTTGTAACTTGGTGCGTACTGGTAGTCACTATATATCCCCATATTTCTATTCGAACTTGTTTGTCTAAACCAGCCAAATAAAATTCAAATTTAAATTTAAATTTAAATTTAAATTTGGGCTATTGATGTTTTAGTGCTATCTAAAGTACCTCAACTGAAATATGTTTGCTTGCTGATCATTCCGAGCCCTTTTGGTAAGTTGAACTCATAGTCATGAAAAGTGTGTTTCAAGTGACCTCCAAAGGTAGGGTAAACGACCTCATATTTAAGCAAGTTCTTTTGGCACCTTGTCTAAACCAGCCAAATAATTTTTCTACACATCTATTCTACCTATATAGTGTAAATCTAAAGTCTCACTATTTATTGAATTAATTTTCTATTTTTTTATTTTCTTTTTGAAAAAACAAGGTTTAATAGAAAATTATATATAAAACAAGTTTAAAACATGAAAATGAGAAAAGTAAGTTCAGATCTTTCTTAATCAATCCAAAATGAAGTTTTCATTCTCAAAACTCCACCTACTCTCGGGTGCGCACTACTCTCTCACTTGAACTCCATACTACATTGTTTGAGGAATGACAATTTTGTGAAGGATTTTTCGTAAAAATGTATGTAAACCATATTTATATTTTTTTTCTCGTTACTATACGACATAATAAGACTATGTGCTAAGTTTTATATTTTTTATTTTTTTGAATTAGTTATGCTCAACCCTAATCACCAAAACCTCTCAAAACCCTCAAAACCTCGCACACTACCTGGTCGCCGATCACAGTGCGTGGGCGGTTGAGATCAGCGCTAGGGTTAGCTACGGTGTGCAGCGATCCGCATGAGACGCGCTGATTGGTTGAAGCGGTGGGGTTTGGATCAGCCTCTCGTTGGAGCATCGGGACCGTTCATTTGAATCCAATGGCAAGAGTTGACGCGGTGCATGGACCAAGCCTCACGCAGTGCCCTTTCCATCGTTGCATGCGTGCCGTGCCTACCCGCAGCATGCATGCCCACCCGCAGGACTGCGCCCGTCGTTGCATGCATGCCTCGGCGTAGCTCGCTCCGCCACCCCTATCAACGCAGAACACGTCGCATGCCTACCATTAGAACCGATCAGCGTCGCATCAAAGCATGCACCGCCACAATGCAGCAGCCCGATGAAGACAACCAAAAGCCAACGCTACATGGCGTGGTGTGCCGCTGCATGGCGTGCTCCTCTTTGAGGACGCAATCGGCATGGGGTATCGATGTGGGTATCGATGCAGTTCAAATGGCGTCTGCCTGTTACAAGATGGGCAAAAGAAGGCGTCCATTATTGTCACGTCTCCCATCGACCAACCTTGCCCTCTAGCCGTGCCCTAGCAAGATGAGCAAATTAATGGGCAACCGCATGCATGCACGGGCGGCACACGCAGAGAACCCGGGAAGGCGTGTCCCTTGACCCACGACGCACAGACGCGTGCGTGAGCCCGTCCCCCTTGACCCGCGACCGGTGGCACAGAAGCGTCGCGGTCCGTTTCCCACGGCCACGCTCGTGTACACACTTTAATGGGGCGCCACCAAACGCCGCCCGCCCATTATTTCTAGGGTTTCGACGGGGTGAAACCACGTCGCACTTGGGCTATTTAAGCCGGGCACTATCGCCCCGTCCTCTCCCTCCTCATCCATCATACTGCCTCCTCTGCCCTTCTTCCTCCTTCTCCATCAAACCCGACCGAGCACTCGAGCCACCCCGCCACCATGCAGTACACCGCCCCCACCTACAGCTTCCCCCCAACCGTGTAGGAAAGGCTCTACCCGGCCGGAGTGTATGTAGAGAGAACCCTTAGGGTTTGGGCGATCTCGAGGTGGAGGGCGCAAGGAGTTAACGGAGTTCTTCCTTGCGGCCGGCTTCCGCCACCTCCCCCGCGGCTCTCCTCGGATGTACCATGTTGAGGAGGTCAACCACAACGGCGTTGTGGTTGGGCTCCTCGCCACGTTCACTAACCCTTTCGATGCTTTCCATCTCCTCGGGCGGCGTATTGGGTTGGTTGTGAGTTCATAGCTTTCACCACCTACAATATCTTCACCGACTTCGAGCATCTTCCCCAACAACGGCGTTATGCACACGCTCCGCACCCCATCAACAACGGGAGGAGTGAAGGACGGCGCCCGGAGGAGCGAGGTGGCGTTGTTCCCTCGGAGGAGGAGGAGAAGAAGAGCCCGAAGAAGAACCCGCGTTTGGTGCCCCCCGATCTATCTAGCTTATCGTATTAGTTCTTTTAAGTAGTAATCGTTATGCTACTATTATTAAGTTGTATTAGTATTTTAAGTTGTAAGGCTATCATGGAGTTGTAAGGTTATCGTGGAACTATGGGTTGCAATCGTTATGCTACTATATATATTGTGTGTTTCGTGCTATTATTTGAAGATTGCTATGGGTTGTTCTTGCTTATTATTTGTGTATTGCTATGGGTTGCTACGAGCCCGGGTTGCTACACCTCAATCTCACCACACACACACCATCTTCAAAATATTGACCAAATCATGGACATGCAACTAGGAGTCCCATGCAAACCCACTATGGACATGCCATTAGGAAATGCAAACTAATTTACTTCATGCAACTCATTTAGTTCATGGAACCGTAGACATGCATAAAAACAATTAACATTTGGTTTTATTGCATCAAAAAATGATCTATCACAAAATTTAGTGCAAGAAAAAGGCCAAAGTAAAAATAAGTAACATTTTATTTGTCGAAGTTAGAGGTGGGCTGGTGCCGCTACGCGGGTGGGCTGGTGCCCCTACACGGGCGGGCTGGTCTCTATTTTGGGCATGGTTATTTTCTCAGGGCCCATTTTCTCACGGCCCAACATCTATTCGGCAGCCCAGTTTTGTTTTTTACTAGAAACTGAATTTGGGTGTGTACTCGATAATCAAGAACAAAAACAGAGGAAACAGAGCATGAACACTGAATAGGGCCCCGAGAATATCAAGACAATAATTGAAGCAAGTTTTGCTTCACACAATTCAAGTTCATCTAGCAAATGATCCTGGCTAACTCAAACTCTGGGCACCCACAAACTAGCTGACTAACTAACTGAAACTATGACAAATTCTAGCGATTGATGAACATCAAGTAAAATAAACCCATAGCAATGACACAACCATAAAATGATCCCGCCATCTTATTTGCTTGCTGCTTCAAATCGATCGATGCTTTAGTTGCTTGTCGATTTTCTTCGATTCACACTTCAGTTCTGCACTATGCATCATCGGATCGGCTCGTCCGCCAAATTGGGGCTTGTTCCACGGCAAGCCGCCCCAAAATTGAGCTCTTGGGTTGGGGTTGATCCTCCAATTTCAACCTTTCAACATATTCATCGAGCCACTCAAAATGCCCACATTTCTTCGTAACCTGAAAACAGGGGGCCGGCGGCGCATGAATCCTAGATCCACCACCCAGATCCACCGCCCTAATTCGAGGGAAAAAAAAGAAATCGGGAGAAATTAGACCATAGAATTGGTCAAGAACACAGATCTAACATGCCCCAGCTGTGGCTTGCTCAAACATTTCACAAACTCGCGCCCACGGTTGCCATTTTCTTCCCTCACACAAGTCAAACGCTTGAGAGGCTCCATGCGCGGGCAATCGGGGCATCTTGTCAACGGCAGTGGACCATACTTCGTCCATGATTGGCGGGTGGCTGAAGTCGAGCTAGACATCACTCGCCGGCGGCGCGCTTCGTTGCCGGAGTAGAGGAAGAAGAAGGTGGGAAAGGAAAGTGGCAGGGTAAGCAATGGAGGGGGGCTGGCTCGGGTCGAGCACACTGATGAGCACGGGCATGCTTGTGTGGATAAGTTATGGGTCCCACCCGCATGCGAGTAACTGGTAGGTCCCGCGTGTCATAACTCAAATCGCTAACCCTCGTGTTTTTCATTTCACGGTTAAACAGAGCCATGTCGCATTGGAGCTATTTACACGCTTAAGTGTGTCGCATCACAGCCATTCACTCGAACAACGTTGCACTCAAGCAAATTCACATAAAAAACGTCACACATGAGCTATTGGCCTGAAAAACAAGGTACTCCGTAGGTTTCGCGATGAAACTCACGCCTCGTATATATATAGCTAATTTTTTTAAAATAATACATTTTTTTTATTAATTTGCACAAATATTACGGGGAAAAAATTATTTTCAAAACTAATACACCGTCGGCCCACAAGAGGCCGACAGCCCTAGTCGGCCCAAGACAAGCCGAGTGGCGCGCATCGGCCACTAGCAAGCCGACAAGCTGGCCTGCTTGGCACGCGTCGGCCTCGCATTGGGCAGGCCACGTCGCGAGGGGTGGAGAGGAGCTGTCGGCGCGCGCACCTGTCGACCTGCCGCAGGCCGATCGGCTTGTCACTGGCCGGCAGGGTGCGGCCCCACCTCGCGCGCGCTGGCCCGGCTGCCCTTCGCCTTATCCTCCCGCTGCTCTTCTTCTTCTGTTCTTCTTCTTTCTTTCTTAGTTCTCCTCTCTCTCTTAGAAAAAGGCACCAATTTCTACACCTAAATGAGCCAGTATTTTGCGGTTTTGGCACCGTGAATGGATTCAACTTAGTTATGGCAGCCAAAGAGGTGTCGATCTCTTGATGGGGTAGCTCGTGGTGGTTGTGGTGAGCATTTTGGTGGAGGTGGTGGTGGTGAAGTTGGGGCATTGTGGTGGAGGTGAAGCTCGTGGCTCGTCGTTGGGGCGGAGCACCGGCAGTTCGTTGGCCGCCGTTAAATCGTTCTTCATTCGCACGCTTCAAGGGTATATTTCAGCAAACATTTTATTTTTCGAGGTGCTCCGGTAGTATTTGTTAATATGTTTCATGTGAAATAAATTAGGTGTACGATTATTGTTATTTGCCCGTAGTATACTTAAATATATTTAGATGTCAACTAATTATTTGTGTAAAATGTGTAGTTGCTCGGTGATATTCCGTACTATATGTGCATGTGAAGTATTTAAGACTGTCAGTATTTGGAGTAGCTCCGGTAAAATCCGTAATATATTTGGAGTAGCTCCGGTAAAATCCGTAATATATTTGGAGTAGCTCCGGTAAAATCCGTAATATATTTGGAGTAGCTCCGGTAAAATCCGTAATATATTTGGAGTAGCTCCGGTAAAATCCGTAATATATTTGTAGTTGCTCCGGCAAATATTTGTAATATACTTATAGGTGTGTGAATTGTATTAGTTATACCAGAATATTCTGTAATATATATATATATATAAACATGTCTAATATTTGTTAGTGAATTGTATTTCGTTGTTGAAAAAAATAGGTGAGCCGAGATGTCCGATGTAGTGAAGTTCAGATTTTACTACGGTCCTGGTACTGTCCAAACAACTGAGATGGGAGCAGATCTGAGTGAATTTACTCACATAGAGGTGCCAATGAGCGCACCTCAAACATGGTCGATCGGTCAGTTGAAAGAATGGATTGCGGCAAGTTTAGGTCTTGATATCGAAACACACACCGTCGGTGTTCATGCATTATGGACACGGTCAAGTACAATAATTTACTTTTATTTGAGGCCGATAGAGCAAGACTCCGATTGGGTGCGGTGGTTACAAGGTTGTGAACGAAGGGATGCAATCCTATTGCTTTAGTGCTTCCCGTTGTGAAGGAGGTCGGTGCACATGAAGGCGAGGTGGCTACGATCCTGGTCATAGCAGTGTAGGGAGGCAGTTATCTATGTCAAATCTGGAGATGATGGTTACGAACAAGGACAGAGCAGTCAGGTTGAAGGAGGAAATGTTTATGGTTACGAACAAGGACAGAGCAGTCGGGTAGAAGGAGGAAATGCCGATGGTGATTACAATGGCGAGGTGGACGCCGACGAGGTAGATGGGCACATGCAGGACATGATGGAAGAAGAAGACACCGATGTTGAAAGGGGTCATGCCGATGATTCGACGAGTCGATGAAGAAGAAAATGAAGTGGAGGTCCCGAATCCTGCATCGTGGAATCATGACTTCTCATCTGCAATGACCGTGAATGATGGACATGATTCAGCCCGCAATATCACCGTAACAATATTGCGACGGGTGCTATGTATCCGACCAAACAAGCCTGAAGGATGCAATAATTAATTGGGCAATGTCCACGCAAAGGGTTTTCACAGCTCGGTGTCCAAGAAGAAATTCCGACAATGGTATGCAAGAACGCAGATTGTCCCGCGAGGGTGCACGGCTTTCTCCTAAGTATGGCACAAGTTGGGTGATAAGTGACTTAGTTAATCACACTTGTCTTATTCCTGCATCCTCAAGATCATGCCAACCTTTCATCCACGCTTATTGCCCGGTTGTTTTACGATGAGATAGTGCAGGCAAAGCTATGGAAGTGAAGGCAGTCCGCACAAAAGTCTTCGCCAGTTCAAGTACAGAATTTCTTATGGCAAGGCTTGGAGGGCTAAGCATGCGGCGCTTGAGAGGAGATTTGGTTCTTATTTTGATGCATATGACTCTGTTGTCCAGCTCCTCCACACCTGCAGCAGCGGAATCCGTGCACCTATATCGATATCCAAGACATGTTCATGCCGAGTTCCCAAGCTGTGAGGGTGCTGCATCGTCTCTTCTTCTCTTCGGTGTATGCATCAAGCTTTCGAACATTGCCGACCGGTGATATGTGTTGACGGTACTTTTCTCACAGCAAGTACAAGGGCCGATCCCGACAGCCATAGGTCAAGACGGCCAAAATCAAGTCGTCCCACTCGCATTTGCTTTTGTGGAGAGTGAGAACATTGAAAGTTGGACATGGTTCTTGAGCGCTTGAAAATATCTTGTGTGAAGGAGAAGCCCAATGTGTGCATCCTTCATGACAGGCATGCAGGTATACTCGGTCACGATAAGGACACCGACAAACCCAGCCCCGAGGAACAAGTTCCATGGCAGGACTTGCAGAGCCGTTGGTGCATGCGACATCTTGGGGCTAATTTCTTCTCGCAGTTTAGAAATAAGAACCTGATGAATCTGTTCAAAAACTCGCAAGCGTAATCAGTTATGGAAGTACAATTTGATACGCAATGACTTAATGTGTGCACGCAGAGACACGTGAGGGATGTGAAAGCTGCAAGAGATGCAGCGGTGAGGGCACATGTTGAAGCAGAGCTGCACAGTTAGCAACAGGAACAGCGGCGGTGGAGGAGGAGCTGTTGGGCTATGTGACCTGCCGGGCTTTGATCCACTGGTACTAGGAGAAGGCTCGGAGGTCGATTAAAACCTTGAGCAAAGGATAGAGCATGAGCCTCGGAGAGGTGGTCTTTGCTACATGACACACATGGAGCAAGGTGCGTGTCATGACAACGAACCTCGCGAAACATACAACTTTGTCCTAAGAGGAAACCGGCATTGCCACTTACAGCCATTGTTGAGGGTATTTTCTATGGCACCGTCAAGTATTTCGAGATAGACGTCAAAAGCGAGCAACATATCTTCAACAACCCAAATACACGGTATTGTGAAAGAGTCACGAAGTATATGGACAACAAGATGCAAAAAGCTAGGTCACACTGCTCGTAGTCGCCATCGGTAATCAAGAAAGAAGGTTTGAGGTCCGCTTAGCCAACAACAAATTCGGATGTGCAAATGAGTTGAGGACGCATGAGGTGACAATTGGCAATGAAGCCTGGCCAACGTGTGAGTGCACATGCAACAAACCCAAATTGCTTCACCTACCTTGCTCACATGTACTTGCTGCTTGCGGGCAGCTTGGAATGGACGCAATATCGTTTGTGTCTCCATTTTTCTTGAAAGAGTCTGTTCTCAATACATGGACAGGTGAGCTGATGGGTTTTCGATCAATGGGTAATTTCAACAGCGTCAACCCGCCGAAAGGCGTTACATTCCAAACCCGAGCATATGCGTACAAGTAGAGGCGACGGCAGTGTCAAGATCCGGAATGATATGGACGAATCTGAAGCGGGGGTCCGACTAGGCAATGCATTCTATGCAATGAATTTGGCCATAGGGACACTAATTGTCCCACTTTCACACTGGTCGTGGACGAGGCAACCGGGAAGAAGAGGAGGTAGAGGCAGAGAGGAGTAAGGGTGAGAGGAAGAAGCTAAGCTAGCAGTAGTATGTTCTGAATTTGTATTAAGTGTGGTGTGGCACTATGTTCTGAATTTGTATTAAGTGTGGCACTATGTTCTGAATTTGTATTAAGTGTGGCACTATATTCTGAATTTGTATTAAGTGTGGCACTATGTTCTGAATTTGTATTAAGTGTGGCACTATGTTCTGAATTTGTATTAAGTGTGGCACTATATTCTGAATTTGTATTAAGTGTGGCACTATGTTCTGAATTTGTATTAAGTGTGGCACTATATTCTGAATTTGTATTAAGTGTGGCACTATGTTCTGAATTTTTATTAAGTGTGGCACTATGTTCTGAATTTGTATTAAGTGTGGCACTATGTTCTGAATTTTTATTAAGTGTAGCACTATGTTCTGAATTTTATGTGCAGGAATGTCGGGAATGTGGTTGCTGGATGGGGACATTGATAGGGGTCATCGTGCTGCGATATGGTATGAGCGCAAGCTTGAGCCTCTGGTCACTCGCACTCCTAAGGAAAACTGGATGATACACCCAGATGGCTTCAGCAGATGCGTGCTTTGTTAATTTGCACACCGACATGCATATTAATGGGAGACACTAACGAAATGTTCTCGATGAAGGTTGAAATGGGCGGTCTTTTACCTTTCGCGTCTGGTTGAGTCTATCCCGGTGAGAAACGTCTCGCCATCGACGGGTCCTTGCTGAGCTGCTTAGTGGACCGTTGAGGCCGAGACCCACACGTTTCACTTCCGATGGGGAGAGATGGCTCCTACTCGGAGGACGTGTCACTTTTGCTCGGACTACCGTTGGCAGGTCATGCCATAGGACCGTTGGATGCACCGGTTGGTTGGGAGCAAGCTCTTACACAACGTTTTCATGGTGTTTTTCCGATGCTCCGGATCCGGTATGGGAGCATCACGGACCTAAGTATGAGTGGTTCCTCAATTTCCGGTAATTTCCCTACCTCTTATCTTCAAGTCATCGTTCATACGGTTTTACGAAAATAATTGCGGCTTACTAAAACTTTCACTTTACTTAATGCAGATCAAGAACTTTCGCACCGTTGAATGCGAGCAGATCACCGGAGCCTCGAGGCCTACTTAATGTGGCTTTTCGGCAAGGTGATGTTCACCGAGAACCATGTCACCACTATTAGCGCCAAGACTACATCCCTATGGCACTCGAGATAGCGAAGCGCTCAAACGGCGGATCAGATCGCACGGAGGAGTTGGGGTTCGGCGGTCTTAGCGGCTACATACCGAGGTATGTGCAACGGTTGCCTGCTTACATCGAGAAAGCCAGCCCTTCTTGGATGCCCTCTATTCCTACAGCTGTGGTCGTGGGAGAGGTTCTCTATAGGGCGACCAGATGTCCGTGTTCGTGAGCCTATAGGCGCCATGTTTGATGTTGACGGCATCGACATGCCTACTTTCGATGCATGTTGGACACGTCGCGAGGTATGCATCGTGTTATAGTTTAATGCAACTTTTTCTGCACAAGAGATAGTTCGATGCTAGTGGCTATTAACTTTTGTTTTCTGCAGAGACGCTTTGCTAGTAATCGACCAGAAAGCATACACAGCATTGAGCGAGCAGTTTGATTCATACACGGGGTCATCCGCAGCCCTACACGGAAGCAGCCATACAAGCGAGATACCACAGTGGTATGTCATGCTATGCACAAGGGACCGAGATTATGGATGACAAAATCAAAGATCATCTTGATGTCTTCGTCGAGGAGATGGCACAACAGAGGGTTATGAGGCAATTTGGTCTTCTGCAGTTGGAGGTGCCTCCCCTATAGAGAACCCGCTGCCAAAGACACATCCACAGTATTAACAAGTTTTTCAATGTTGCGTTATCTTTCATAGTACTCCATTCAAACTTTAGGTAATTGTTGAACACACACCACAATTTTAGGGCGACAAGGAAGGGCATGACCAGGACAATCTGCTGGTAGCTAGTTAGACTAGAGCCGTATGTTATAGAATGGGAGACAGCAAACACGCATCTATGGCACGTGAATGAAAATTTTGATCTCAATGCATTCAATCTCTATTTGCGGCGCTACATGACCGGAACACAGTTACGCATCGTTGAGCACTCCCACCCGGAGGAGATACCGATCCTACTCCGTGGGATATGTACCCGAGCTATGACACTTCGGCTCTAGGCAAGACGCTGTAAGATATATTTTCTTTAAGTAATGTTGTCATATACTTTGGCGTGTAAGAGATGACATTATTCATTGTCATGGAAATTTGCAGGCTACCTTGACACACGACCTCTACAACGACGTGACCACCTTTGGACGATCACCGCTATCCGACCTCTCCTTCAAGACCGTCCGATGCTACAACCCTTCTTGGAACGAATTCAGAACAAGATACGGACTGTGTACGAGGCTATCACGTGCACCGGAGAACCGACGTTGTTCATCATCAGCAGCAGCAGCCGCGTCACTCCACGCACCGACATCAACCACGTGCACGTCTAGCACCGACGTCAACCAGGCCACCCGTCCCCGACCAACTGGCAGTTCAACGTGGCAGCAACCACAACAGATGGTCCCACGTCGAGCCGTGTTTGCTCCACAGCCCACAGCAGCACGGTCCCTCGTCGAGCTTCATGTTTTCTCCACAGCCACAAAGCAGCACGGTCCCTCGTCCAGCCGTGTTTGAGTCGAGCAGCCGTCACAGCCAGCGGTATCGTCTTCATATTTATTGTTTTTATATTAATTGACGCGACCTCATTCTTCATGATGAAACATTTCATCGCGCAGAGCCTACGGATATCAGCGTCTATGTCGGCATCACATGATACGTGGGGAGTGATCAACATCCCGAGGAGAACATACAGCTCGGATGTCGCAAAGACACCCAAAGGATGAACATGTTTTCGACTCCTCCACGGGGCCCACACAGGATACACAAGATGACCAGGAAGAGTCTGAGATTCCTCCTCGTCACATTAGGGCACCCGACAGTGGGGATGGTCGCCGCTTCGAGATCCGCCTCCCGCCAAAGCCGACGTCAATCCGACGCTTCCATCTATCAAGAGAGACATTACCATCTATTTGTGTGTGAGACTTATGTCTATTCTATGTATGAGACAAATGACTATGTACTTATGTGTGAGACATATGCCTACTCTATTTTAGTACTATGTTATTTGAACTAAAAGATCATATTTTGATAGAACATAATGCTCATACAACAAGACATTACAAACAACTAGATAGAACTAAATCTAAATTAAGCGGTGCGTCGATGAACTCACAAAATACAGCATAAAAATTACATGAAGTCATCATCGTCATCCTCGATGGATGCGAACTCTTGCCCTTCGACGATGAAGAACTCTTGCCCTTCAACGATGAAGAACTCTTGCCCTTGACGATGCGAAAACCTTGCCCTTCGACGATGCGAAACCTTGCCCTTCGATGATGAAGAACTCTTGCCCTTCGAGTATGCGTAACCGGAAGCGGCGACATGAAGATATCATCTTCGTCCTCGCTCTCCTCAGTCCATAAACATGGATTATTTGCTGCAATCCTTCGAAAGTTTCACTCTTCGCACTACTACCTTCTCCCACCTTTCATGCAACCTAAGAAGTTCTTTACGCACCTCTTCATAGGTCCTTTCGTGCCACCCAGACCTAAGTAATTGGTGAGCCAACTCATTCATTATGGTGTCACTACCGATGAGTTCGTCCCATGGAACTACCCTATTGTCCATCTTGAAATCGGTAGCTAGGCTCGGAAGAGTGCTGCTCATCCCGTGGTGAAAACTACGATCGAAAGGATAATGGGACATCTCAACTAAACTTGATGGAATGCTTATCCACCTCCGTCGAAGGGGTTTTATAGGTGGAGAAAATGGCGGAAAGAACGACAAATATGGCGGGAAACGAGTGGCGGAAAGAGTTGGCGGGAACATATGTCGGGAAACGAGTGGCGGAAAGAGTTGGCGGGAACATATGGCGGGAAGAGTGGCGGGAAAGAGTTGGCGGAACATATGGCGGAAACGAGTGGCGGGAAAGAGTTGGCGGAACATATGGCGGAAGCGAGTGGCGGGAAAGAGTTGGCGGGAACATATGGCGGAAACGGGTGGATGAGAACGGGTGGCGGAACGAGTTGGCGGGAAAATATGTCATAGTTTTGAAAGAAAAAAATCGTGCGGGCAAAAAAAAATCACATGCACCGACCGGCCTTACAAGAGCCAATTAGTCCTGTCGCCCACAGCAGGCCGACCGAACTAATGGTGGCCGACAGCCCAATCGGCGGTTGAAATGGTGGCCGACAGCCCAATCGGCTGCAAACAAGCCGATAGAACCCAGTCGGCCTCTTGTGGGCCGATTAGACCAATCGGCCTCTTGTCGGCCGACGGTGTATTAGTTTTGGAAATAATTTTTTCCGCGTAATATTTATGCAAATTAATAAAAAAAATGTATTATTTTAAAAAAATTAGCATATATATACGCACATTGGACAATGGAGTAGGTACGTCCGCTTCTTCCACTAGAAAAAATAAGGTACGTCGGCTCCGTGGAATAGCAGTTTGGATGGACGATGCTGCACGTCCCGGTCGTTTTTTTTAGTACACACGTCCCGGTCGTTGGATCCACATAAAGACTTTTGGTTGTTTGCTCGTATGAAACCCATCATATCTAAGCCCAATATATCACATTTATGCAGAGCCCTTTTTAAGACGTTTTTTTTTACGAGGGTAAAAGAGTTTTATTTCATATTCACTAGTAAATATGCACGTGCGACGCACGTCTCGACAAAAATATATTTCATTATGAAACATAGTCATTCTATTAATAACGTAAACCTACTTTCTGTGAAGCTGAAATCTCATGCAAATAGCATATAATTTCTATGTCCTTAAAATGACTGGAAAATATCATGCTTTATGAATACATGCCCAAGTCCATTGCGTAACAAGTACCAAATATAGTTAACTAACTGATACAAAATCAGTCCATGAAGAAAATTAAATTGTGGCCAAGTATATTTGCATTGTGCCCCCCTCCCCCCCTAGTGCATCTTGGCAACCAACGCCATCAGCAACACCTCACGGGCAACCATGGTACTATGTAGATGCTCATCATGTAACGCAGATATAATTGTTTGTCATATATCACACCCATGACCTCTTAAACTGCATATTTGACATAATTCACATGTTATTCATAGCTTAGAGTAATCATTGGATCTAAACTAAATTAAATTTGAGGTATAATATTCCCAACCAAAGAAAAATACTTTTTTAATCTTATTTTCTTTTGGTTGGTACGTAAGAATGTGCCACTGGCAATAGGCACCGGGAAAAAAGATATGTAAGTGTGTATATAGAGGCAACGGAACTTAGTAGTTTCCACAGAAGCTCATCAAATGACATAATTCATCATAGTTCTGAGATACAAGTTTGCGCATCTAAGAAACAAAACATTGCTAGTCTTTTTTTATGAGATACAAGTTTGCGCATCTAAGAAACAAAACATTGCTAGTTCATACAGAAACAAACCATCAAGTTGCATCAATAAGACATCGTCGCCCCTGCGGTTGTACCAAGCAATGCCAGGAACATGTGAAACCAGTCACAAAACTCTCTAACGGATAAATTAGATGCACAAACCACTAAGGTGGAACCAGGCTTACTCATAATCTGCAGGTCCTAGCCAATGTAGTTCATTTATGGTCATTTAGTGTTAATCCTTCCATGACAAGGTCCAGAGCAACGAAGGTATTTGCAACATGTTATTCCAAATAGTAGTAAGCTTCTCTCGTGAACGTTCACAATAAAGCACATACCCGGTTTATAATAGTTTGGAAAATAAAAAACAGAACATTGGGATTATATAAGTCAAATAGCTCTTGGTGAGAAACAACAAAATCCAATGGTAGTATGAAACAGAAAAAAAAACAATGAAATTATCCAAACCATGATGACCTCCTAATTTCAATAATCTCCTCGTTCCCCTAGAATTTCCATTGTCCCTCTAGAAAAAAATCCAGTTCTCCGTCGTGCTAGAACGAGCTCTGGCGCGTCCTCGCCGTCGCCATTAGCTCGCCAAAGAAGCGGTGGACGCAGAGCAACACGTGAAGCCGGAGCCCAAGTGGTCAGCGGCGACCGGAATACAAAGCAACACGTGCAAAGGGAGCCCTCGCTGTCCGCAGTGGCCGGGATACAAAGCAACACGTCGTAAGAGGCCCCCTGGTCGGAGGCGGACGGGAAACACGTGCAACCGGAGCCCCTGTGGTCGGCGGCATCCAGGATACACGGCAACCAGAGCAACACGTGCTACATGGCCTCCCTCGCCATGTCAGTCCAAAGGCATCCTGTTCGTCGGCCTCCTCGAGTCATCGCGTGTGATGAACACCTCGACATACGCGCGCAGCAACCCACGTCGACGACCTGCACACCCATCTCCATGGCTTCAGGTCGGCTGTGCAGACCGTCATTGTCACACCGTTGCGGGCTGATTAGTTGATAACTGAATTTAGTTTTCAGACTTGTTAACTGAATTAGCCCGTGCAGCCCTTGCTACTTGTACATTTTCAGACTTGATAACTGAATATACTTTGGGAAAAGAGATTAAGATGGGTCGTCTCGCGTGATGAACACCTCAGCATACGCGCGCAGCAACCCCACGTCGACGACCTGCACACCCATCTCCATGGCTTCAGGTCGGCTGCGCAGACCATCGTTGCCGCACCGGGCCGATTAGTTGATAACTGAATTTAGTTTTCAGACTTGTTAACTGAATTAGCCCATGTAGCCCTTGCTACTTGTACATGTTCAGACCTGCTAACTGAATTTACTTTGGGGAAAGAGATTAAGCATTCGATTTCCTTGCACAAACAAATCGACATGATGTTACCTTGCCATCGGCGGACCTATTGTTCGTATACCTTTTTCGGACCTCAAAGCCCTTTTGACCACCTCTAAACCAAAATGCCCAAACTTCATCCTACTTTTTAAATTCCATGCCAACATGAGGTACCAAAACGGACAATATAGCTATGCAATTGTAAAGTAATCATGAGCAAGAAAAACTTATGCAAGTGTCATATTTCAGGATGAGAGAAAAGTAAATGTGAAAGGGAAAGCTTGGTACCATGTGTTAGCCTCTTCTTCCATCTCAATTGACAAAATACAACCCCGGCTGATTCTTCTTCTTCTTATAAAAGGGAAAGCTTGATTAAGTTGAAAGCAGTCTTCTGATCAAAATTCTGTCAGTTCTAGGGAGCTATTCATGGGAACATGGCATGAGAAAGGGAAACTTCACCAGATTGAAAAGGAGAGCAGGTCTTCCTCAGGGGCTGCTTCTTCCACGAATAAAGGGCAGACGTTGATCAAGTTGAAAGCAATCTGATGTTCCTAATTCCATCAATTCTAGTTAGCGATTCATGGCGAAGATAGCAGGAGAAAAGCAAACTTCAGAATTACGTACAAGATTGAGCAGGTCATTCTCCGGCGATCAACTCCTTCACCAGAACGTGATTGAAGAACAGCCCAGGCCGTTCTCCTCGATCCACTCCTTCACCAGAGCGGGCTCACCCTGCGGCTCGATTCCAGGGACTTCCTCCCGGAGGAGCAGGGCCGGCACCAGAGCTACATGCTCGCCCGCCTACACCGCGACTCCATGGGCCGCCGACCTGAAGCCGGCCAACACCACGCCGGTCTTGGAGGCGCGGCAACAGAGGCACAGGGCTGTGGTGTACGGTGTCGGGCAGGGCAGCGGAGTACTTCGTCGTGCGTCGGAGTGAGCCGACTCATGCGGCAGCAATACATGGTGCTCGGCAGCGGTAGCGACGTCACCTGGCCGCAGTGCCAGCCCTGTGTCGACACATTATGTAGATCCACTGGCACGTACAGGATAACCGCCATTGCCTGGTGCTGATGCGCCGCAAAATCAGTCGCAGGTCTTGGACCTCCGGGGTTCGACCTATCCTCTCCACCACCGATTCCTTTTCTGCGGAGGCGCAACCGGCTAGGGTTGGGGGGCTATGGAATCGGGAAGGATGTGAGGGATGGAGCAGGCCTAACAGCGCAGCGACGCGGCATAGGCGGAGGCCCAAGTACGAAAATAAAACGCCTGACTGTCGAATCGTTACTTTTCACTTATCGGTGGCATGGTGGGTAATTTTCTTTAGAGGTGGAGTACGGTCAGTCAATGTAATTTGCTAAGTGCACACAGAGTATGGATTAGATTAACGTTAGCTGTTAGATTAAGTTAGTGGGCCTAATCATGCGGTGGTAATGGGTCGAGGTACATATTGTGAGGTGCGCTGGGGGTAATTGTGGGGTGCACTTAAGAAAATTCTTGTTGGATTGTTTAATAGTAGTGGAGATAGGGTTACAATCAAATGACAAAAGCTCCTCAATACAAGGAGGGCCCTGTCCAAGCCATACAACAGTAGTGCTCTCTGTACGACTATATATAGCCAAACAATCTGCTACCCTATTCTGTTCTCGCTTAATTTTCAAAGGAAAAAACTCTCTTTCACCCATAAGAAAACGAATCTCAGCAACTAAATGACCATAAGCCGACCGGGACAAACTTTCGCCGGTCAGAGACGAAAGAGCTTGGACAGAATCAGATTGGACAATGATCGGTAAGTTGCAATGCAAGATTGCTAGTGCCATCCCTTGCATTATTGCATGTAGTTCCGCCTCCAAAGCATCATTGCAGTTGAAGATACACCGGTAAGCTGCAAATATGACAGACCCATCAGCTCTTCTAAGGATCATACCTGCAGCTGTTGATCCATACGATTGTGAGAACGATCCATCGACCGATAAGGCCGCATGGCCATCCGCAGGACGAGGCCATGGTAACTGCATTGCCGTACCGGCCGGCTTGGCCGGCTCATCACCAAGCACTGGCATCTTCCCCTTTATGATATCCTCTGTAGAGTATCTTCTGGCCAAATGTAGCGATTGCATATAACTTTGCAGATAATCTGCCGTAGCAGTCGGACTTGGTACATCTTTACCATGCGCCATATCAGACCTCAATGTCCATATCCTCCATATTAACATTATAGTGCAATCCCGCATATCATCATTGCAGTTCATCAGAATATTTAGAAGCCACTCCTTTCCTGTATCTCGAAGCAGTTGATTATCAGGGAGATTCCAAACTGAACGCAATTGCGTCCACACTGCCCGAGCATACTCACAAGTAACCAACGCATGGAAGCTGGTCTCCTTTTCTAAGCCATAGAGAGGGCATGTATCATGCGTGGATATGTGTCTATATTTCTTGCAAGAATTTGTTGCGAGTGCTCCCGACACCACTTTCCACGCCATGATTCTCATCTTGAGTGGTACCCACGCATCCCACGCCCGTCTCCAGATCGACCTGTGTCCGCTTGGGTTAGAGCTAGACGCGCTCATCGAAGTTGATACTTGGTATTCTCTTGCGAGGTGATAAGCGCTCTTAACAGTGAACAAACCACTCTTTTTTGGAAACCAAGCCAAAAAATCCTGCCCCCGTCTCGGTGACGTCCGGATCTTCACGATTTCGCGGATATCCATATCCCAGAAATATTGTCTCAACATTTGCATATTCCATGCACCAGATTCATCCAAGAAATCCGCAACCCAGTTGTGTCTACAATTTCTTTTAGGGGTGATCGGTTTGAAGTCATGCTTCCTCGGAATCCAGGGATCCCGCCAGGTCTTAATTAACGAACCATCACCCACACGCCATATAAGCCCCTTTTTCAACAGATCAAGCCCATGCATGATGCCCTTCCACACAGCCGACGAACTAGCAGGAAAGACTGTGTCAAGCAAGTTACCATTGGGGTAATATTTGGCCCGGAGTAACCGGGCACATAAAATGCCCGGACTATCAAGCAATCTCCAGGCTTGCTTCGCGAGTAGTGCCTGATTGAAGGATCTCATATCCCTAAAATCCATTCCTCCCATATCCTTGGGCAAGATCATTTTCTCCCAACTGAGCCACGCCATTTTCCTTTTACCATTCTCCACTCCCCACCAGTATTGCCTCATCATACGCGTTAAATCATCACAAACAGAGGCCGGTAGCCGAAACACACTCATGACATATGTAGGTATAGCTTGCGCCACCGCCTTGATCAAAATTTCTTTGTTCCCCGACGAGACAAACTGTTCACTCCAATCAATTAATCTCTTCCTCAACCTCTCCTGAAGAGATTCAAATTGTCCCTTATGCACTCTTCCCTCTGGCACCGGAAGGCCGAGGTACTTTGGCTCGAACACCTGCTGCGTAACCTCGAGGGTACTTTTGACTTCATCCGCCACCGCATCAGAGCAATTGTCAGAAAAAAGGATGGAACACTTCTCTGAGTTAATAAGTTGACCCGTCGCAAAACTATAAGTTTTGAACAGCCCCTTAACAATGCTCGCTTGCTCGCCAGGCGCCTCAAAAAGCAACATAGTATCATCTGCAAATAACAGGTGGGAGATAACCGGTGCACCACGACATATAGCCACCCCCTTTAGCGAGCCATCCTCAACTGATTTAGAGAACAAAGCCGAAAGGGCATCAGCAACAAAAAGAAATAAGAACGGCGATAAAGGATCACCTTGCCTTAATCCTCTAGATGGAATGAAACTCTCAAGCAATTGTCCATTGAATTTGACCGAATATTTCACTGATTTCACACACACCATAATCCATGCAATCCACTGTTGGGCGAAGCCCCATCTACCAAGTGCCTTCTCCAAGAAGTCCCAGTCGACGCGGTCATATGCCTCGACAAGTCCAGCTTGTAAGCACATGCCGCAGGTCTGTTTTGTTTCAGCGACTGTATGTGGTGAAGGCACTCAAAAGCAATAATCTAATTGTCAGTGATAAGCCTCCCTGGAACGAAAGCACTCTGATTCTCTGAGATGAGCTCCGCGAGCAACGGCCTTAGTTTGTTCACGAGGCATTTTGAGACAATCTTGTAGATGACGTTACACAAGCTTATCGGTCTAAAATCCTTGAGTTCCTTTGGGAAGGGAATTTTCGGAATAAGACCGATAGCCGTGTCATTCACCCCGTCCGGCATATCTCCTGACTTAAAAAACTCCAGCACAGCAGCTATGATTTCAGATTTCAGCACGGCCCAGTTTCGTTGAAAGAACCTCGCAGGGAGGTCGTCCATCCCTGGTGCTTTAAGCGGACCGATTTGAAAGAGGGCATTTGATACCTCCTCCTCCGAGAAGGGAGCACATAGGGTATCATTCATACCTTGAGTTACCTTAGATGCGATACCCTCCAAGACACTCTCCGGAGTGAGAGTTGGATCTTTCGTATAAACCTCCTTAAAGTATGATGTGGCAATGCGTTGCATATCTGTCGGGGATGAGCACCACGTACCATCCTCTCGCTTCAAGCGCTGTATATAGTTCCGCCGAGCGCGCCACACCGCACGGCGATGAAAATATGCAGTATTTCGCTCTCCTTCTTTCAACCATGTGATCCGAGATCTCTGAAGCCAAAGCATCTCCTCCCTATAGAGTAGTTCATCAAGTTGGTGCATTTTCTGTTTTATTAAAATTCTGTCCGCATCATGAAGTTGTAAGTCTGCTAATTCTGCTTGTAACTTTTCCAAGTCTGATATGACGTGGCCAAAGTTCTCTCTACTCCATGACCGCAGCTTGATCATCATCTCTTTAAGAGCATCACGAACCGCGCCCAAGTTCCTAGCTGGGCAGCTTCGGCCCCAACGTTCTGCCACCACCGCCGTCAGGCCGGGATGCCGCTCCCACATAATCTCGTAACGTGACGCAGATCTAGTTTTTGGTGGTGCCGCAGATAACCGAACGAGAACCGGGCAGTGGTCCGAGCAGGAGGTCGCCAGGTGAACTACCTGCGTGACTGGAAACAGATCCCTCCATGCATCGTCCGCGCATGCCCTATCCAGCCGGACCCGTACGTTCCTCCCTCCTTGTTGGCCATTATCGTATGTAAACGGAACGCCACTGAAACCAAGATCCAAAAGTTCACATGCTAGCAGGCAATCACGGAACACTTGCATTTGACTTTCAGATCGTTGTGACTGAGAAAAGTGCTCATGTTGCCACATAGCTTCGTTGAAATCGCCGCATACTAACCAAGGCTCAACAGAAACCGCCCTTAGGTTAGATAGCGAGCTCCACATCCGGTGCCGATTCTCCACTCTCGGCTCCCCGTACACAAAGGTTGTCCTCCATGACTTGTCATTCGCTGCATCCACTATCCGTACGGTGTCAAAAAATGTCTTATATTATGGAACAAAGGGAGTAGCTTGCTATTTCATCATTTTAGGGTTCTAGTGTATGCAGAAGAGGCACGTCTTGTTCAGGCAAATTTTTCTTGCTATGGCACTAATCACGTTTAGGCAAATTTTCTTCTTATGGCACTGATTTTCCCAATCTTACATTCTTAAGAAGTTGCTCCCTACTATAAGGCATTCTCTTGACATGCAGATAGTCCATCTCAGTATTTCCATGTCATCACCTTTTTTTTTTGAGGAATTGTCATGTCATCACTTCAGTTACTGATAAGAACCGATGCAAACATTCTCTCCCTGACTCTCTCTCACCAGTTCTTCTTCGGCCTCTTCCCACCCCCCAATAATCTCACAATTAACTCCTCTACCCATTGATTTCCATCACCATAATCTCTCCAATTAACTTCTCTCCCCATTGATTTCTGTCACCTATTCCTATTCATCTTCTCCATCAAATAAATTCACGAGTAACAGAAAATTCCGTCTTCACCACAACGATTGGAAGCACAACGGCCGTCGTATGGCCTAGATAGCTGCCGCCCCCAGGCGTCCACCCCACGAGGTTCATCCGCCCCTGCCCATCCCTCACCCGCCTCCCCATCTGGATCATGCAGGTCGCTGCCAGCGACCAGCACGCCGTCGCCAGCCACCTGACCGTCGGCGCTGCCCTCGACCAAGCTGCTGCGCGCGCTACTTGCCCCAATCTTGTCGTGTGCCGCCGCTAGCAATATTCCCGAGCCCCTGCCGCCAACACAACTACATGCCGCGTGGCACGCCGACAGCCCACTAGTAGAAAAAGGGTCAAACGTGAAGCACATTAGTGCCGGTTTGCATTAGAGCCGGGACTAATGTATATATTAGTGCCGGTTCGTGGCGGCGATCAATAGTACCGGTTCGTGGCGAACCTGTAGTACCGGTTCGTACCACGAACCGGTACTAAAGAGGTCTGTCGACCTGCGGTCGAACTATGGCCCCACCATCACCATTTAGTGCCGGTTCGAACCACGAACCGGTACTAATGACGTTAATGGCAGGCTGTTTTTAGTCCCACCTCGCTCCCCTAACAAGCCTTTTACCACCTTAAATATGTTACTTCTCAAACTATCACAAGCAGTTGGTCTTCATTGAACTCTATGTGTAGGATCTGTGGCTGCAATAGGAGTCTTCGCCGGTTCTTAAATCGGTGGTAGATTCCTATTGACGATGTAGATTCTATATAAAAAGATCATTGATGCTCAATGTATTTTTTATATGTACTTCTCTGTAGCAGTAGCGCGTTTTGGCTGAAAGGCGGTACTGACCAATGTATTTTTTCTCCATTCAGATGCACAATTTAAATATGTCAATTTAAATATGTTATTTTTAAAACTATCACAAGCATTTGGTCTTCATTGAACTCTATATAAAGAAGAAGCGGAAGAAGAAGCAGAAGAAGAAGAAGAAGAGGAAGAAGAAGCAGAAGAAGAAGAAGAGGAAGAAGAAGCAGCAGAAGAAGAAGAAGAAGCAGAAGAAGCAGCAGAAGAAGAGGAAGAAGAAGAAGAAGAGGAAGAGGAAGAAGAAGAAGAGGAAGAAGAAGAAGAAGAGGAAGCAGAAGAAGAAGAAGAAGAAGAAGAAGAAGAAGAAGAAGAAGAAGAAGAAGAAGAAGAAGAAGAAGAAGCGTTCAGTATGCACCATTCAAAGCGACGCCATCAACTTTCAACCATTTCTGCCTTCATTTGCTATTTTTCATGCATTCAATGATTTGTTTTGAGAACTAAATGACCTGGAAATTGAAAAGCACTACAAATGAACTCTGAAAAAGTTGAAACTTGGCATGGTATCATCATTTCACCCACATAGCATGTGCAAGAAAGTAGAGAGGCTTACGGCTAAAACTGGATGCACTTCGTTTACAAACTGAACAATCTCTTTCGAAGTAGTCAGGTTTCTGACGAAATTAAACTCATCTGTTACAAAGGCATTTTATTTTTTAAAACTTATTACAACACCAGAATTTCTTTTTTTTAAACTTTGGTTATAACTCCAGACTTTGACCATCAAGTTTTGCAGCAAAAAAAATAGCAGAAAAGAAAAAAATTATATAAAAAAACTAGTCAGAAAAAAATAGAAGAAAATAAATATAGCAGAAAAGAAAAAACTACTCAGAAATAAATATAACAGAAAAGAAAAAATTATATTTGCTATTTTTCAATCGTTCACAAAATGACCGTGAAATTGAAAATCACTACAAAATGAACTCTGAAAATGTTAAATTTTGGTAAACTAGATGAAAAACTACTCACAAATAAATATAACAGAAAAGAAAAAACTACTCACAAAAAGCCTGCTCTTCCCGCCTCTTGGCCTGGCCAAAGTTGGCCTTTAATACTGGGTTGGTGGCTCAACCGAGATCTTAAACCTCTCTATATATACAACACTTGCGAAAATTCAGTTAGATCTCTACTTCTTTCGTCTCAACCTCTCGCTCATGCGCCGTCGTCGTCGTCGCCGCCGCCGCCGTCGTCGTCCGTCGCGTCGTCGTCGTCGTCCCCCGCCGCCCGTCGTCGTCGTCCCCGCCGCCGCCGCCGTCGTCGTCGCTCGTCTCGCGCCATCGCTTCAACGCCACAGCGCCGCTTTCGCCGTCGTTCCGCCCATGGTATCGTCTCTCGCTCTCCCTTGCCGTCCGTCGTCGTCGCCGCACGTCACGCCGCCGCCCGTATGCGCCCCTCACCAGATCGTGCTCCGCCCCGCTAGATGCGTATAGGGCGGCGGCGTACGGGGACACACACACATATACACACACATATACGTACACGTACATGCACACATACACAAACACACACATTTTTTACTTATTTTCTGTTTTTAGAAAAGTTAATTAGATGATCGAATGTTAGATGAATTAGCTAGATAGAAAATTGTCGAACTAGAGATTTGAACTAGTTGAATAATTAATATAACTAGTTTATTTTTAGTAAGAAAATTGTCGAACTAGTTTACTATATTTAGGTATATGAGATTTGAACTAGTTCAATAATTAATATAACTAGTTTATTTTAGTAAGAAAATTTAGGTATCTGATATTTGATGATCTAATTAAAATATAATTTGTTAATGAGTTTTTTGTTTATTTAATTTTTATATATTTTGAGTCTATATGTATTATGTTAGAGAGTGTTTAATGGACTTAGTTAGAGGGCAACTTGTTTATTTTGAGTAAGTACTACATTATTCTATTTATAGTAGGTGCTTAGTAGTTGAACTAGTTGAAGTAGTTTATTTTAGCAAGAAAATTAATAGAACTAGTTTCTTTTTAGTCAAATTGAGAGCACTATATGCAAGTCATATGCATATGATTAGTTGAATAATAATGATCTAATTTAGTCTTTGAATTATGAACGATAGGAAATGTCATCATCGGACGACGAAAGTCTCCTGGGAGTGCGACCGGTGCCACGACGATCGAGGTGAGTGCGACAGGCCTCACCGGACGATGGTCGGCGCTTCAAAGATTAAGCTCGAGGAGACTTTCGAAGTTGAAACGGTACGCAACGCATTTACAAGTGTTTTTTTCATAATTAAGCATGACTTCAACTATTTCAACGTGTAATTTTCATCTTTTACAATTCGAGTATAGTTGATCCCATGCCATGCAAGACGCTATGTCTTGGAGAGGATGGATTTTGAAGATCATGAAAATTTTGAAACGAAGAAAATTCACCTAAGGACCCATCATGATGTGGATTTTGAAGTAAAGTTGTATAATGCTGAGGCGTAACCCATTTTGGTTGCAAAATTGGGAAGCATTTTGCAAATTGTATGGTTTTGATGAGGGTATGCTTGTCACCATGGATCTTGGTGATCCTGAAATCGAGCAAGACAATATGGACATTTGGGTCCTTGTTGATACTCCTCCAGTTCTACCGCTATATGAGTTTCTCAAACATAGTTAATTATTAATAGAACTTATATTGTTCATTTCAAAATAGTTGACAGCTTATTTCCATTGACAGCTTATTTTGAAGTATCAAAGAATGTGCAGAATATGGTAGATAGAACTTACTACACCGATGGCTCTGAGTTAACTTACAAGGAGAAAACTCATCTGGTTGGATTTTGTAATGATATTGAGAATTACAATATCTACAATCGAACTCCTCAACATTATGGTCAATACGTGCCACTAGTGCACGTGTTGAACTCTGATAACTACCATGGAGATACCCTGGTAAGTTTTTTTACTATTACGACATCCGTGCATCTTTTGCGTGCTTCTAAAACTAGTACATCATTGCTAATTACGAAGTTATTACTATGTTTTCAACAGCTTATCCCAGAGAATTGTGTGCCTCATTTGATGTATCGAATGGCGGCAGCGTTAGTGTTTTGAACATATATCCAGGTCATCCTCTGAATCTCAACTGTCCATACCGGATTTCTAAAAGAAGTGGAGACATGACAATCAAAGGATGGAAAAATGTATGGACGATCGCAAGGAGCTTCTTGGAAGCAAAAGGAAGCGAGGCGCAAGAATTGGAGACAGGATGATCTCCATTCTTCATAATGGAGAGTCGGGTCTATATTGTTTTATGCTATTTTACCTTAAGTGTGTTTAGGTCCGATCCTACCGACATCGATGATCATGTGCTAAGAACAATTATGTAGGGTTGGGTTCGATGACTATGAGGATGATGATCGTATGACTTATTATTAATAACGAGTAGAAGTTGTATGATGATGCTTGATTAATTAGCTAGTAGGACTTGTTATTATATATGATGATGTATGATGCGAGCATGCATGAGTTATTATATATATATCTGCGGGTGAAACGAAAAAGAATTAAAATGGAAAACACAAAATTAAATGAAAAAGAAATCATAAAACCACCCCCCAAACATTTTAGTACCGGTTGGTGTTACCAACCGGTACTAAAGGGCTCCCGGCCCCTGGAGCTGGCTCGTGCCACGTGGTGGCCCTTTAGCACCGGTTCGTGCTGAACCGGTACTAAAGGGTGGGGGGGCCTTTAGTGCCCACACTTTAGTGCCGGTTCCTAAACCGGCACTAAAGGGCCTTACGAACCGGTGCTATTGCCCGGTTCTGCACTAGTGACCTCACCAATCCTAAGTTGCGGATCCAGCTCCCCCAACACCGATCAGTGCCCCGTGATTCGATCTCCCGCTGCTGGCCAATCTCCTTCAGCGCCACCGGGCTTGGCTCCCACCCTCCTCCCTCACGCCCATGGAGCAGCGCTCGCCCAACGCGACCAACTTCGCATGTGTCAGTGGCTCGACCCTTCCCCACCAACCAGGCTGCTTCTTCTTCCTTGATCTAAAGACGGCAAGCTGGAGGAGCCCACTACTGTGTCCCGTTTCTTCTCTGGTAAAGCTCTTCTTTTCTTCTGAATTATGCTTTTGTCAAGTTCCTGCGCTGCCGAAATCTCTGATTGCATAGAGCGGTAGCCATGGCGGTGATATTGTCTGACAATGAAGATCAGAGGCGAACCAGATTTGGAGCATACTCTGGGCTGGCAATTGTAAATTTTCTTTGTGACGTTAATCAACGCATTTTCTCTTATCTATATACATCTTTTACTGGTCCTATAAGTGATACTGCAGAGTTACCATGCTACATGACTTTCACAGAACATGAATACATGCGTACATTTGTTTTGGGACAGGGTGAATTTATTAGGAGACATACCAGTAAGTATTATCTTACCTTAATCCTTGATTATGTCACTCAAATTAGTCTTGCCATGCTATTTATTTGTTCTCTTCATGTATGTTACTCATACAAGTTATAGTGCTCGAAGAAATTTGGAGTTCTCCACCGCCTGCTGGTACGCAATCTTCCTACTTACTGTGAAGTTATCCTATATAATTTTTTAATTATTCTTTTCCCATGCCTAATTATGTTTGCAGAGAATGAATCTTTGCATTATTTGCCATCCCATTGATACATCTTTACTGGTTGTTCTTCTGGATTATTGTTAAATTGTGCTATCTAATTTCCTACATCAGGACAGTGCAACATGGATGGTTATGGTACATGGAAGGCTGGAGTTTCATTATTAATTTTGCCATGCGCAACATCAAAACAAAACCAAAAGATAACATCATATTGTAGAGAAATTATTGAGCACTGTAGGTTGTTTCACTGGCTCTATGGGATATCGTACACACTTCATGTTTAACACTTCCCTTCCAGTTGTGGAAAACCTGTTGGCTCACTGTCGTGTCTCGCTTTCATAGGAGATCTTGCAGCTTCCACTCACCGGCGATCTTAATGGAGTGGCTATGAACCAAAATATGAAGAGTCTATTCTCCCATTTTAGTTTCTTTGTGGAATCAGCAAGGCCAAGTAGAACACAACTTCTAATTGTTGCCTTGCTAGGAATGAAAAAGGTAAAATCATATGAGTATGGAATTTCTAGACAAGGTGAACCTACAGGTATACATACATCTTTCAAAAAAGTTGTCATGCCAATATAAATAAATAAAATTTAGTGTTGTTTCTGTACAATATTGCTTCCTTAGCAATTAAAAGAACTATATCAATGTATGCTATTCATGATGCCTCCTTGGATGTTTGAAACATATATCTCAACCAACTTTTCATGTGTGCTTCACGTGTACTATCATATGCACATATTTTTCAAGTTGTTAAGATTTGGCCACACAAATTTGAAAGTTTTTGTAGGTGAACAAATGTCACATTTGGAGCAACTGGATGCTAACCAAGTGTACTAGAATTACTTCAATGCTCTAAAAATCCAGCATAGTTACTTGGGAGATGAATCGGTGCACGTTACTGATAATTCTCTTTATGTTTGTGTAGAAATATATTTGTCCAGCATTTCAAATGTAAATATCAATATTCCATTGGATCTCCAAAACCAAATTTATAATGTAAATGTACAGTATATGCTTTTCTTTGAATCTGCTCATGGAAAGCACAAAGTCCCGCAGCAACGTGCGGGGTATCATCTAGTGAATTACAAAATATGAGCACAATTCAAATTTAGGAGCATGGTGACGTGACAGGATGAGTTGGCACTGATTGGGCACCGATCAAAACTGGTCAAAATCAGTTAAAAACCACCCCGGGTTGTTTCTTGTCCGTTTTTGAAAGTTAAAGGTCGGTTTCATAATTTAAAGTTGTACTAGCAAATATGCCCGTGCGTTGCAACGTGAGAAAAAAAATTCACGCCTCATACACACACTTGACGACATCAGCAAATCCTTGAAATCTTTCATGATGCCACGCAACAAGCAACATGATAACTTTTCTAAAAAAAACAAGCAACATGATAAGTGGTGTTGTGCAAAAACATAAAGGTGTGATGATTTTTGAAGTGTACTTAAGGTGTTTAGAATTCATTATACAACACAAATATCTACCTAGTTGCCAATATATGTTTACGCATTTGTTGTTGTTTCTCGGTGACGCGAAAAAAATATTGCATTAGAATGAAATAGCAAAGTACATTTTAGTATTTAATGATAACATGTGCATAAGTGTTTTCATATACTCCCTTCGTCCAAAATAACTTGTCCCAAGTTTGTTCCTCAAATAGATGTATCTAGCACCAAATTAGTGCTAGGTATATCTCTTTGAAGGACAAGTTTTTTCAGACGGAGTGAATATACCTAGCGCATATATACGCGACGCGACGCGAATGTGTGTGTGTGTGTGTGTGTGTGTGTGTGTGTGTGTGTGTGTGTGTGTGTGTGTGCAATCATAATTCAGTTCAAGACTTAATTTGGTTGCAAACATATAGGATAGCTCCACAAAAACAACCAATCTATAAGGACATATGTAATAGGCATTTCTAAAATATCTCATCATACAAAGAAGGTGTTATTTAAGTTTGCACCCTGAACATAATTTCAAAAATTAATGATAATAGCATATTTAAAATCTACACATTTTTCTGATGAATTTTCATATATGGCATTTCAGATTTGAAGTTAGGGTTTCAAAGATATGAAAATTTCAAAAAGTAATTGATTTTATAAAGAAAAAGGGTGGGTGTGGGAATCGAACCCACGACCTCTAGCGCATGTGCGTGCGTGCGTGCGTGTGTGTGTGTGTGTGTGTGTGTGTGTGTGTAATCATAATTCAGTTCAAGACTTAATTTGGTTGCAAATATATAGGATAGCTCCACAAAAACAACCAATCTATAAGGACATATGTAATAGGCATTTTTAAAATATCTCATCATACAAAGAAGGTGTTATTTAAGTTTGCACCCTGAACATAATTTCAAAAATTAATGATAATAGCATATTTGAAATCTACACATTTTCTGATGAATTTTCATATATGGCATGTCAGATTTGAAGTTAGGGTTTCAAAGATATGAAAATTTCAAAAAGTAATTGATTTTATAAAGAGAAAGGGTGGGTGTAGGAATCAACCAGTGCGCTGCTCGCGTGGTCATTGTACATGAGGGGATCTCTCCTTATTGAGCTAGGGCGAGCGCGGAAAAAAAAGAAACCAAACGTCCTTCTCACTTACCGGTGGCATTGGTGGGTAATTATTTGCAACTTTAGGGGCAGTTTTAATGACGGACGGGCAGAAGCGATAGCCGCTTTATTAGTAGGTAAAGATTTAGATTTTGGTGGTAGTTTGAGGTTGTAAGATGGACTTCTCTCAAGTTGTATGGTTTGTATGGATTTCTCTCAACTTCTCTCAAGTTGTATGGACTTCTCACTAGTACAACTGTGGAAGCTGAGAAACGAGGGGTGATCCGTATGAGGGGTCAAATTTGACCAGCCTGGCTGTAGATGCTCTCATAGCATTGGTTAAATGCTAACTACTCGCTCCGACCCAAATTAAGTGACTCAACTTTGTACCAACTTACAAATTTGATACATTTATTTTGGGATGGAGGGAATATCTCCTTATAACAATGGTTTATGACAGTATTTATCTAGTTTTATCCAGGTCATCTTTGCCAGCCAGCTACCCATCGTCGAGGTCGCCAAATCATGTTAAAGCAGAAGAAACCTCTGAGAGCCTCATATTGCTCAAAACAGAAGGGGATGATGCCCCCAGCCCCTGGTTAAGTAGTGCTGGAATACTAGTTTCTTGAATGGCACTTTCAGCTGGCTCTGACGCTATAGTGTAGTCTGCAAGCTCACTTTGTGCTGCATCAACAGATTTGAGCAGCAAAACCTTTGGCCTGTTCGGATGCTCCCTAGCAGCCTTCTCCCATGTTCCTCTTGTTGTTGGAGTGACTCTAGGGTCAAGAGTGACCTCCTTGAGATGTTTGAGATATTCTATTTTGAGGTCAGAAAGGCCGTGCAGATCTTTACAGAGCAGCTGGAGTGTGACAAGGAATGGCAGAGCCCCTTCTTCTATTGTGGGGAAAGTTGGACACTGCAGCTCCAAAGAAAGGCGTAGAAGCCTGCAGAACGCCTCGTCTCTTACGACGAACTTGTCAAGGTCATGAGCAACCAGTTTCAAGTACTGCAGGTAGCTCAAATTACTCAAAGCTTCAAGAACAGACGCTGTCAATCTAGTAGACAAAAGGCATAGCTCCCTGAGGCCCCGAAGTGACACAACAAACTGAGGCAGTGCAGCCAAGTCGCCATGCAATTTCAGTGAGCTGAGGTAGCAGGGTCCTTTTAAGGAATTCAGGAGGTCTTCACAGCATTTGCCGAAATGAAGCGATAAAGAGCGAGAACCAACATTTGCCTGCTTTTCATCCTCAATGAACTGCTGAATGGCCTCCTTAAGATCAGTTTGGTCACCGCAGCCTGCAGGCGACTCGCACAAAATCTTCACCTTACTCAGTTTATTCATATAACCCATAAGATGCAGGAACCCTCCACTTCCGCCGGTAACAAATCCTGCTACCGTTTCTAAGTTACTTTTTCCTTTGGAGAGAAACTCATGTACTTCACTTTTTGGCTTTACTATATCTGTAAGCTTAAACTTCCCAAATAAGTGAATTAAAGACGGCAACTGGAAGACTTCTACATGCAGTATCTGTACCTTTGTTCTCCTTACATCAAGTGATACCAAATGTTTCAGTTTAACAACATCTCTTGGAATTGTGGTAACACCACCCCCAAGGCTCAGATATTTCAGAAGCAGCAGGTTGCATATGTCTTTGACATGATCATCCTTCAACTCCTCACATTTTTCAAGATCCAATACTCGCAGAAGATGGTACTTGCTGAGGTCCAATACAGTTTGACTTGCCTTCCCGAAGATTGCTAGAGACCGGACAAGTGATAAATCAACATTGCTGAAACTGTCAGCATCTGTAGCAGAGCTATCATGGAGAGAAAGCCGACGAACGTATTTGGGCTCTATCTTGTCATTGCAAAACAAAGTAACGAAGTTCTGAGAGATGGACATGTGCAAAATGAACTCACGCATCATGCCATATGTTTGACAAGTCTTCACATTATCATTGTTGCTCAAGTTGATTGGCTCAATGATGTTTCGGTCCATGAGGGCATTGAAAGCAGCTATGGGATCAGGGGAGCTCGGCGAAGGTTGCGGTTCTACAAATCCCTCGGCAAGCCATCGTCTCAAAAGACTTTTCTTCCTGATGGGACGATTACTTGGGAACATACCAAAATATAGCAAGCAGGCTTTGAGAGCATGGCTAGGCAGAGTGGTGTAGTTATGGATCAGCACACGTCGCATTTTTTCGAAGCTCTTGTCATTCTCCAGGTGATAACCTATCTGGGTGCAGACGTCTTCACAGCTAGGTCCTGTTGGCCAACCCTTTGCTTGCAAGAATTCACCTATTGTCACCAGCGCAAGTGGTTGGCCGTCACATTTCTTCAAAACTTCTGCTGGATCAGGCTGCTTGTAACATGAATATTTGTCCGGACAAGCTTTCTTGGTGAACAATTGTTTCGAGCACATTTTATCAAGTCTGCTCATTTTGTGAACATAACCATTACTAGAACTGCAGGCATTAGCTACTGACTGAATAGTCGTCGTCACCAGTATTCTACTGCTAATATCCTTATCTGCTGGCAAGGCAGATTTGATGGTTTTCCACTGATCTTCTGTTCGAATGTCATCGATCACAATGAAATATCTGAAAGACAGATCATGAAGAAAAATAAGTAACACAGATCATTTTTTGAAGCAAAAATACGACCTTCCATTTATAACACACCCATTAGTAGAACTTGTCTCCATTTACAGATTTTTGGGGTTTGGACCAACAATTTGTGAATGTTTTTGTCATTTGTACTATCACAAATTGGGCTGCTCATCATTAAGATTTGGATCACGTTTGGTTTAGTTTTCATTCAAGCTGACTAGCAAGAAAATACCAGTACTGGTGCATCCGTGGCAGATAAAACAGAGATGTTTCTTGAAATTATAGGTGCAAAGGCGAAATGAATCAGGCAAAGCCCAAAGTCGATTACCTCTTCTTCACCAGCTGTTGTTTGAGTTCTGCGCAGAGTTGTCCGACATCGGAGGTCTCCAGTACATTTTTCCCCTGGCAAGGAGAAGGAGGGGCGCCGGAGCTAAGTTTCCGGAGCATCTCCGCTAGCACCTCCCATGGGCTCTTCACCGCCGCATAAACCCACGCGTGCCTCTCAAATCTCTCGCTGCGGGTTTCTCGGTTGTACACTTCCGCGGCGAGGGCGGTCTTCCCCAAGCCGCAAAACCCGACGACGGCGATCACCTTCAGATGGCTGGGCCGCCCCTCAGCCAGCTGCCCCAGCAGCTCCGCGAGGGGCTCGTCGACGCCGACCAGATCCGCGTCAAGGATGCGCGGATCGGACGGGCAAGAGGGCGATTCATCCACCGGCTGGGTAGCAGAAGAGGGCCGGCCGCCGTCGCCGGCGGGGAAGTCGGCCGCGTACCTCCGCTTCCGCTCGTGCGCTTCCTTCGCCATCTTCCTGAGCCGCTGCATCTCCCGAGCAAGCTGCGCGCCGGTCTTGAGCGCCTTGGGGGGCCGAAGCCGAACGCTCCGGCGGAGGAAGGACGCCTGCCGCTCCCAGGTGGCGCGATACATGAGGCCGTCGATGCAGTCCTCTATGCCGTGAGCCAGCTCGCGCAGGTCCTGGATGGACAGGCGCGCGGCGGCGGAGGTCGCAGAGAGCTCGTCGTCGTCGATGGCACCGACGATCATGCGGAGCTCCTTCACGAGGAACCTGACGTCGCTCTTGACGCCCCTGTGCAGCTTGTACTTGTCGTCGATGAGAGAGAAGAGCCTCGGCAGGATGGCCTTGATGAATCCGCCCAGAAGAGCCGCCTCCATCGCCGTCTCCGAGCTATGCTCGCTCCACTCAGCTGAGCTCCCTGGCCGAGAAGGTGGGGAGGGAAGGAAGAGCAGCCGAACAGAGTAGGGAGATTATCCTGCTCCTGCAAATTTAATGGAGATTGGAGAAAGAAAAGGGGAGCGAGGAAAAAGAGAGGACCAGACTTAGGGAGGTGGGGTCCGCCGCCAGTTTCTCGACAGCCAAAAATATCTCAGTAGACTCGCTCCGTCACCGCGGCGGAGCTGCTCTTGGGGCCTGTTTGGTTTCAAATAAGTCATCAATTTATAATTCGAAAAGTAAAAAGTAACTTATTTTGTCAAACAGACCTGACTTATAAGTCATAAGTTGCTCCACCCCAACCTAAAATTTATAAGTCATCTTTTTGCACGGGTCCTACCATCTGTTTAATGTTGATTGGTGTGGGTAGATGTGTCAGGTGACTTATAAGTCAGGTGACAACCAAACGGGCGTGACTTATAAGTCTGGTGACTTATTGGAACCAAACAGTCCCTTGGTCTGGCCGCCGCGCCTCATCTCCACACATCTAGAGCAGCAGCAGCCACGCCCTCGCCCTCGCCAGTCCTCCCCGCGCGGCAGCGCTGCCACAGCAGCCGTCGACGAGGTCCGCGCCGGCCGTCGTCCCTACCCCGGCCACATCGATTTGGGGATTTCTGAATTGGTGGGAGGAAGAGGGGAGTCAGGCGGGGAAAAAGTGCAGGGAGGAGAGAAGACAATTCTGACCGGTGGGTCCTTCAATTGATGCTAAACGTCAGAGCAGATTGAGATGAGTTCTTCTCCATTCTTCCCCATGCTTGGATTTTTCAAATAGATAGGGATGAGTTCTTCTCTGTTCGCCACGAGCGCCATGGAGGCTCCGATGAGCTCTTCCCTGGGCGCCATGGGCCCCCTTCTCAGGAAGCTGCATTCGCTGCTGGCCCCCGACCACCGGCTGCCCAAGCCACTGAAGCACGGAATCGAGCTCCTCAAGGAAGATCTCGAAGAATTAAGCGCCGACCTGTTGGAGCAGTCAATGGCGGATACCCCCAACCACAAGGCAATGTACTGGATGGATGAGGTGCGTGAGCTTTCCTATGAAGCAGAGGACTGCATCGACGACATGATGCTGAGGCACGCCGGCGACGGGGTCAAGACCAGAGCCGTCCGCAGCCGCAGCCTCAGGGTCAGTCGTGTCAAGGTGTCTCGGCTTTTCAGATCACTGAAGCCGTGCACAAGGGTTTCCAAGATCACAGAGCTCAGGACCCTGGTGCTGGAGGCGAGTGAACGGCGTGAGTGGTATCATCTTGATGACTGTGCCTCGAGTTCTAGCCGTGTGTTCACTGGACACAATCGGGTTCCAGGCCTATATGGACAGGCGACGGGTTTCCTTGTTGGTGTCGATGACCTGAAGATTAAGCTTACCAAGTGGCTTACTGAGGATGCTGATCAACAACTGAAAGTGATGTGTATAGATGGACCTGCAGGGGTTGGCAAGACCACGCTGGCTAAACAGCTGTACTGTGAGCTTGGAGAGCAGTTCGACTGCTGGGCTTTTGTGCGGGCATCGCGAACGTCAGACACAAAGAGACTACTTGGGGACATCCTCTCTCAAGTTCAGCGTTGTCGACTACCCTCTTATTCTTGCGAGGTGCAAAATCTCATTGACAATCTCACGAAATATCTCCAAGATAAGAGGTACCTTATTTACCTTTTTTTGTCCCGTGGAGGTGTGTGCAATCAATTGATTTAGCTATCCTAAGACTCAGATATAAAACCTAGTGCTCATGATTGTGCACAGTGGAGTTTCGTGAACGTGCACAGTCGATGGACCAAATGTATGGTATAACTCTTTGAACTTTTGGAGAAACTAAAAAAATAATTGTTTAATTGTATTTCTTGCTTCTACTTAGTGATAGAAATAAAAATGCTAACCAACCATTCTGTACATTAGTATATTTCAGAAAATATATAGTTATATATACATTTATTTTGCAGATACTTTATAGTCATTGATGATCTGTGGGAAACAACAACATGGGATATTGTTAAAAGCGCTTTTCCGGATGGTAATAATTACAGCAGAATAATAACAACAGCAGAAACAGACGGTGTAGCTCTGGAATGCTGTGGTTCTCAGTCTGATAATATTTTGAAGATGAAACCCCTTGGCAGCCATGCCTCTGCAGAATTGTTCTTCAGTATTGTTTGTGGCTCTGAACATTGGTGTCCTGATCAATTGAAGGAAGTTTCATATAGATTCATTGGAAAGTGTGGTGGTTTGCCACTAGCAACCATCTGTATTGCTGGTCTCTTAGCAAGTCAGACGGACAACTCTGAGCTATGGCATCATCTGCAGAAATGTTTATGCTCCAATTTAAGTACAAGTCCTACTTTGGAAGAGATGCTGAAAGAAGTACTAAACCTTAGCTACAGTTGTCTTCCTCATTATTTGAAGACATGCTTGCTGTATCTTACTATGTATCCGGAGGGGTGCACGATGTGGAAGGTTGATTTGTTGAAGCAATGGATATCTGAAGGTTTCATTACTGCAAAGGAAGAAAAAGAGGTGGAGGAAATTGCAGATAGCTATTTTTATGAGCTTGTCAACAAGGGAATGATCCAACCTGAGCAAATTAACCACAATGATGAGGTGTTATCCTGTACATTGCACCACACTGTACGTGATCTTATTATGTACAAGTCCAAAGAAGAGAATTTTATCACTTCCATAGATTACTCAAAAGCCATCACAGGAAATTCTAATATGGTTCGTCGACTTTCTCTCCACTTTAGCAGTGCCAAATATGCGACCAAGCCATCAGGTGTAATACTGCCGCAATCGCGATCACTTTTCTTTTTTGGACTTCTCAGATGTTTGCCTTCTGATGTGGAATTTAAGTTGCTGCGAGTATTAATCCTTGACTTTTGGGGCAACCAATATGGGCATACGAGTCTCAACCTCACAAGAATTTGCAGTTTGGTTCACCTCAGATATTTGAAGATTTCATGCGATATCATTGTAGAACTACCAGCCCAGGTGCGAGAACTACAATACATGGAAACACTGGAAATAAATGCAAGATTATCTGCTGTTCCATTGGATATTATTCATCTCCCGAGCTTATTGCATCTCTCTCTTCGAGATGAGACAAATCTACCTGATGGGATTGGCCGCATCAGGTCTCTGCGTACACTACAGTATTTTGACCTTGGCAATAACACTGAAGACAATGTACTGAGCCTCGGTGGCCTGATGAACCTGCAGTATCTTCATCTCACCTATTCCACAGTGCAGTCTGATGAGCATCTGAAGAGAAACATGGTCGCTCTGGCCTCTTCTGTTATCAAGCTTGTTAACCTCAAATCTGTCATTCTGGCTCCTGGAGCTTTAAGCACAGCCATTTACCATGATGTCTTGAGCAGCGTTTGCTCTCCTCCTGTTTTTCTTCAGGGTCTTCAGAAACTTGATTTGTTGCCCCCAATTTGCATGTTTTCCAGTTTTCCCAAGGATATTGGAGCAGTTCGCAAACTTTGCTATTTGAATCTTGTGGTCCGTGAACTACGAAGGAATGATATTGACAGCATCACAGGATTGCCTGCCCTAACTGTTCTTTCATTGTATGTCCGGCAACCCCCTGCAGAAAGCATCATCTTCAACAATGGGGCGTTCCCTGCTCTCAAGTATTTCAAATACATGTGCGGTGTACTGTGCCTGGCCTTCCAGGAAGGAGCATTGCCCAATGTTCATAGGCTCAAGCTAGGTTTCAATGCCCGCAAAGGACAGCAGTATGATGTTTTGCTTGCCGGCATTCAGCACTTGGTAAACCTGAAGAAGATTGATGGAATAATTGGGGCAGCCGTGGGTGCTGAGGAACCCGACAGAAGTGCTGCAGAGTCTGCGTTCAAGGACACCATTCACAAGCATTCAAGGTTTCCTAGTTACGTCAACGTAAAAAGGGTAGATTGGGTTGAGGAAGAGAACGAGCCAAGGACCGAAGTTAACAGCTCATCAAGTAAATGTCATGAAATTCTACAACAGCGTGGGGTAAATGAGACCGAGGAAGATACAAAGCAGTCTGCTGATAGCGGGTAGGCTATTTACCAACACCCCCACCCCCCGCGCTAAAAGAAAATATTATGTTCTTTACGACATTTTCCCACAAGTAAAATGTGCACACCGTATTTTGCCAGCAAAACCTTTATGTATTACTAACATTTACTTCCTGATGCTTCCATGTCTGATGGTTACACAGGGTGACAAATCAGATCATGCAGGTGTCTCCTCAGCATATGGATTTATGCGCAGCCGATACAAAGCTGACTATGCCTAGTAATAACAGAATGCCATTTCCTCAAAAGTTAGAGGATAATATTGCAGCTGAAGCAGTGACCTTTTCATGTACTACATCATCTGGTTCAAGTCCAAAATCGTCGTCAGCTCCATCATCTCATCACTCTTTACCTGAAACATATACATGGGATCCGGAGGGATCTCCTTGGTCAAGGGCATTGAGTCCTTCTCTTGCGCCAAGGAATACCAGTGCCCGTCAATCAGCTATGCATCCGATGTTATCCCCAGAATATCATATTTCACATGCTGAAGGCGCCTGGAGTACTGCCTATTTTCACCCCTTACCACTTCCTCCCAGTGCTATAAGCCAAGTGAAAGCAACTCTCAGCAACCAACCCGCTCCAGAAGTTGAAATGTCCTTAGTAGCTGGTCAATGGGAAAAGAGAAAACTTATAGGTAGTGGTACATTTGGTGATGTATATGAAGCTACCAACAGGTATGGAAGTGTAATCCATATATCATTGCGGCTATTCATGTTAAATTCTGAATGTTGGTTTACTTAAATGTAGGCACACTGGAGCTCTTTGTGCAGTGAAAGCGATCAGTATAATTCCTAATGATTCTAGATCCGCTGAGTCCTTGAAGCAATTAGATCAGGTTATTAAATCTGGCTATGCATTTTTAAGTAATTACAAGCTGTTCTTTTGCAGTAACTTAGAATCTGTTTTTTTTATCAGTTCCATGAGTTCTGTCTGAATACTTTTCTTTGTTATTGTTCTTTTTGAAGGTTCCTCATTCTGAGAAATAAGTTTCTAGCTTATTTTGTTTATAATTATGATTTTCTAAGTAAACCTACTGTCATGTGAGAGCGGATGCACGGCTGACGCGCCAAGGATAGGGCAGCCAGTCGATGGCAGTTTGATCTTCAAGTCAGACCAGGGATTTCCATATCAATCTATTTAATTAGTTTCCATGCTTGTTAGTTCTTGCCTTGGCTTCCAATTTATCTCAATTCTCTATTTATAGAGAGGAACTACCAATGTAACATCAAATTTGGCAATAGAACAAGAAAATTAGATTATACTCCAACCCTAGCAGCCGAAACTTAGAACATAATTTCATTTGCTCATAGAAATACTTACAATCTTCGTCAACCAAAAAGGAACTTAAGTCTCTAAAGCACCCTTGTTGTACCACCTTTCTGAGGATTCATATAAGTTCTCATCATGTGACAATCACTCGTACTTGGCTTTTCTCCTCTGTGATGATGTATAGCAAGTTTTCAAGATACCTTTGTTGACTTACTTTCATTCTTTGCAGGAAATAAAGCTTCTAAGCCAATTTAAGCATGAGAACATAGTTCAGTATTATGGTAGCGAAACTGTAAGTTTCCCTTCCAATCTGAACTAAGTAATTCCATATGTTCCATAATGTTATCTTATTTCTTGGAGGATCTTGCAGATAGAAGGCCACCTCTACATTTACATGGAGTATGTTCATCCTGGTTCAATTAATAAGTATATCCAACAACATCGTGGAGCAATAACAGAATCGATTGTCTGCAACTTCACTCACCATATTCTTAGGGGTTTAGCATTTTTGCATGGCCAAAATATTATGCATAGGTATGTGCAAATATGTATCCTTATTTACATAGTTTCTGCTAACTAGGTCAGCGGGGCTTTTGAACTCATGGTTTGCTCTTCACTACTGCTTGCAATTTTTTACCTTCAGCTATTGCCCATTCTCTCTTTAACCGTCTTCTTTTTTCACTTCATTGTATTATATTCTCTCTGATTTTGATTTACTAGATCGCGATATGTGATCTATTGGTACAATAAATATTGCTCTTGCTCCCCCCTTCTTTTTTTCGAGGAGCAACGGACAGTGGGAGATCCTCCCACTGACTTTTATAAAATAAGAGAGCCAAACATCAATTACAAAGTTGTGTTAAGAGTTAGAGGAGGGAGGGGGAGAGAGGGGTAGGGGTGGCAGTTACTAGTCAGCTAGTTATACTAGTTACTACAAGCAGAGACTTTACAAGGACCTCACAAACAACTCAAATGTTGCCCCATCCGTATTTAGAAGCAATTCCTGTCCCTTTGTCATTACTACCTCTATCTGTCTTGATGTCGCCCCATCTGTTTGGACATATAGGAAGACAGATGGAGGAATTATGGTGTCAACTGTTAAGGAGTATTACTAGTATTAGCATTGATGTAGGTTCCCTTACGTATTGGTATTAGTCTAAATCTTCTTACTTGTACTCCCAAATCTCTTGTACTATATATTTGCCCCTTGGGGTTTGCAATATTAGATAAGTTGCGCCTTTAACATGGTACAAGAGCCCAGGTTTAGTTTTATTTAGGCCGCCTCAACTCGTCCATCTCTCTCCCTCTTGGTCTCAATCACAAAAAGCTAAAACTTGGTAGAAGATGTTTAAGAGATCACTAAAATAAAAATAATTGTCAAGCCAACATGCCTCGTCCACACAACAACATTTCAAGCATGTATTTATGACTGTCATTTGTGCTGGCCTGGATATTGGCTTCAATTCTTTAGCTGTCCATATGTACTGTTCAATTTTACATTGATATGTTTCATCTTAGTTAGGTTGATATAGTCAAAAGGTTTTGAAGTTGTACTTGGACCTGTCAACATAATATTCTCATATCCCTGGTCTGCAGGTCTATTCTTGTCCATTGTTCTCTGTTAACTCTTATTATCTTGAGTCTATAGCATGTTGCGTCCATAATCATATCTTACCTCCGTCCCAAATTACTTGTCTTCAATATGTCTAGATACGGATGTATCTAGACACGACAAATCTAAGATAAGTAATTCGGGACGGAGGGAGTACCATTTTATGTCCATCCTTGCGAGTTGCTACTGCTACGAGAAGCAAGGACTTCGAAGCTGCCTGTGTGCAATTATTTTTGTTTATTTTTCCGTCAGAAATGTATATGAATGTGTTAAATGAAGGCAGGTTGAAAAGGGACATAGATGCTTATGTGCTTTTGTTGTTATTCTAGACGGACATACACTGGTGGAGGGCTCAGATGTCAAGGCCTAATCTCACATGTCTCAATGGAGAACTACCAGAATAGTTAGGAAGAGAGTGTAGCTCACTTAGCTGGGAGAGTGGATGTACAATCCGACCACCTGTGTTCAAGTTTCGCGAACACGAATTTGAGTTCCTGTTTCTACGGCTTCCCTTACAGTTTTCTTGCAACTAAAATAACTTTTGGAATTGTTTTTTATGCCGGTATTCACTTCTGCGTCAATATAACACTTTTATGCATATGAATGTACTCTTACAGGGATATCAAAGGAGCAAATATGCTAATTGATCGTAACGGTGTTGTTAAATTGGCTGACTTTGGAACGGCTAAGCATGTGAGTGCATCCTTACAATGTTTGGTAGCATCTTCATATTGTACTGTATTGTATCTCCTTTTTAAGGGCACCTTTTATTTTCCGTTTTGTATTAGAAGAGCGTCAAGATGATGCAAAACCCTACAACTCCACCCCATACTGTTTAGACTATCACCCGAGCGTCAAGAGCGTCAAGATGATGCAAAACCCTACACAATCTACAAGAACCGAAAAAAGGAACTAAGAAATAAATCTAAGAAAGCAAAAATTTCGAACTGTGCTGCACTCGGGTGATAGTCTAAACAGTGAGTTCAGGAGGCTTTGTATGCCATGGGAGCCGTCACAGAGCTTTAGCTCCAGCTGGCAACCGTAGTTTTGCCTCACATCGACTTCAGCTAAAAAAATCAGCTCAAAAAAACAATTGATTCAACCAGCGCTGAACAGCTTGGCAAAGCCCCACTGAAAACACAGTCGTTGCAAAGCCGCCATAACATCTGAATGGTGACTTAGGTCAGCAACCTCGCTCCCTTCAGCTTTTCTGCACCAGCTCGTTCCGCAGCCTGCTCGAACCAAGAATTGAAGTCACTCTGTTGGATGGGGCAGATAACTTTTAGGGAGCAGGATGCTAGCACTTGTCTCAAGAATGTGCATCTGGTGCGTAGGTGCAAGATTGTTTCATCTGCCTGGTCACAGAGGGCGCGAGCATCCGGATGATGCAGGCCTCAGCTTGCCGACGTCAATCATGTGAAAATATTGCACTTTAGAGGAGCCCAGCCATTCCAGATCGACCTACAAAATGGTGATTTGACCATGCTAGTGAAGAGGGCAGATTGTGTAGACTTTGCAGCAGGGATGAAAGCTGAGCGGAAACTTTCTGTCCGTTCTGCAAAAATATGAAAACGGAGAGAAACTATGGGAATAGAAAAGGAAATTTACAAAATGGAAGCGGAACTGGTAAGTTTCTTGTGGAAATGGAAACGGACAGCGTTTTCTAGTGGAGCACCAGTGAATTAGGAATTTCCGTATCCACACATGCGGAAGTTTCCGTTTATCTATTGTCTGTGTAGCCCACTCCAGTCCAACCCATATACACTTTTGGCGCAATTAAATCTACCACCAAAAAACATAATCCTTCCCCTGATCCTCCCTGTCATCCTGTTCTTCTCAACCAGTATACCTTATTATGTTGCCGAAATTAAAAAATTACACATATACATTACTGTATTATATTTCGATGATATATCATAATATTTGTAGTCATTAGCAATTGAATTTGTTGGCATCGTTGTGTTTTTCTCTATTTTTCAAGAGATTTTTGAGTTCCAGCAAACTTCCACTTTCTATCTGTGTCCACATTATTCGTTTCCATATTCTTTTATGAAATTTCTGTATTCGCTTCTGCTTCTACTAAAAAATATGGAAACAAATGTGACATCATTCAGTTCCGTCCGTTTCCGCTCTGTTTTCATCCGTATTTTGCAGCGTATTGCACGGATGCCGAGAGCTTCCAGGTAAATTGATCTTCAATTCCAGGGGACAAGGATTGGACGTCAACCACCCAGCCAAGTGTGGTAAATTCAACAGACCCTTGCACGTTTAGGGCTTCTGAGATTCACCGATCCAACCTCTGCCGCCCAGCTCCTTGCATATGGTTCTGCTATAGATAACCCTCGACACAACTGCTGCGACCACCGTAGGGGCAATATCAGCAGTCGACTATTAGTAAATCTATTGGTCTGATCAAAATCTTGCGCGCTTCCCATCGCCCACGTCCACCTTTGTAGCCGCATGAACCAGGCCAGCTATGTGCTTGTTAACTTCGATTGGAAATCTGGTCTACGACCGAGATTCATCAGTGCGCTGCAGTCACGACCATCTTGCCTGCAATGCCCAGTTCATTCTCTTAATATCTTTGATCTCCCCGAGCTCGATTTATCTGCAACCATCTCTCCATGCTACGGCTCAGTGGCTACGGTTCGTCTCTCAACGCCCTTTCCAGAAGAAGCTTTGTTGTTTCTTATCAATTGTTGTTCAGTCTTCACCCAGTTGGGCATATCTGTAGGTAGCATGGTGTGAACTGCGACTGCAGGGCTGGTGAAAACGTTGGACGCCCTCCCCACCTCCTCCTCCTGTGTCGTCCCTGCGGGTGACCGGGGGGAAACCCTAGGGCGCCGCTGGCCAGCCCTCCTCCCTTCATCTTCCTCCCTTGCCGCTGCCAGTTCGCACCGGCGGGCGAAGCCCGTTGGGTGTTGGCGGCGGCGGGGTCTCGTCTCTCCTTGCTCGGGCGGCGGCGTGGCTTCATGGTCCGGCGGCGGGGCTGCTGGTTCTTGATGGTGGTGTGGAGGGCCTCGCGGTGGTGGTGGGCGCTCTCATGGCGGCGGTGGATCTGGCACGGCTGCGGTGCAGGAGGTTGCGGGCGAGCCGGTTTCCGGCCAGATCCGGTCGGATCTATCGCCGGGGACCCGGCTGGTGGCGCAGGGCGGTGGTCGGGGCTCGTCATGGTCGCGGCTTCGAGAGGGGGCGGCGGCGGTTGCCAGCCTGCTCCTTGGATCTGGCCCATGGCAGTCGGCGGGGCCTCAGAGTAGTTCCTCGGGGCCCTGCCGTGGATGTGGGCTGCCACGGCGTGGTGGCGGCTCACGGCGGTGGTCGGGGACGTTTCACGGCGGCGGCCGGACTTCTTCGGCGTCGGCCCGTCGGTGAGCGCCCCCGTCGACCTTCGATTCCTCTCCTCGTCGTTCGGGCACTACCTTCATCAAAGGGTTGGCCCTCTCCCGGTTGCGGTCCATTGCTCGTCTCGCGCCCGACAGCAGGACCGAACTCGTCTCGCGCCCAGCAGCAGGACCGGACTTGTCTCGCGCCCGACAGCAGGACCGACTCGTCTCGCGCCCGGCAGTAGGACCGGACTCGTCTCGCGCCCGGCAGCAGGACCGACTCGTCTCACGCCGGCAACAGGATCGAGCTCGTCTCGCGCCCGACGGCAGGACAAGCCGATGGAGGCCAGTCTTGGCCGGCCTAGTGGGTCTCGGCGCTGGGGCAGCTTAGGAGTGCTAAAGGCGGGGCCTTTCCACTCATCTCTTTGGTTGGGGTAGCGATGGGTGGCGGGTGAGGTGGCGTCGAGGTCTTGGATGCTGGGGCGGCGGCCCTGATGGTGGTGTCGCGGTGCTCATGGGCAGAGCCTGTGGCTTGGTGCTGTCCGGTGACCATGGTCGTGTGGGCGGCATGGTCGCCGAGGTGTGGCGTTCGGTGGCGGTGAATTTTGGCCGGGGTGAAAACCTGTTCTTTCTTCATATAGACCGCCGGCGGCGAAACTCGTTCCCTTCTTGAAGGCGTCGTCTCGGCCATCATTGTCCGTCGTGTTGCTCCAGGGGAAACTCTGATCCTCGGGTCGGGCGGTGGCGGCGCTCCGGTGTCGTTTCCTTCCTAAAGGCGCCGCCTTGGAGCCCACGGTTCGTCATATGCGGCTTCATCTCTTCGTGGTGACGTGTTCATGGTCGAGGCCCCGGCTTCTCTTGTAGTGCTTGGGGTGGTGTCGCTGCGCTCAGCGCCTATGTATCTTGCCTTGGGTGTGTGCGTGTGTTGTGGTGGCGTGCGTTTGTACCGGTTCGTTGTTGGTCATTGCTTTATATATAAAGCGGGGCGAAAGCCTTTTTTCGGTAACTGCGACTGCAGAGAGACATATTTAACCATCACTAGCCGTCCGCTTTTAGTGGTCATACCAGTTTCCAGTCGGCAAGCTTATTTCCATTTTATCGAGGAGAGTGTGTCAGAGCTTCCAAATTGAAAGTGGAACACATTGAATTTGAAATTCCTTGAGAGGGCAGGCAAGATGGTGTGTGAGAATCTGAATAATATTGGTGCGGAGTTCAGAGGCATAGCCGAAAGTATGAAGCAGTTAAAGCATCAGCTCACGATCTTTGTGAGTTGACTTCAGGAAGACTACCGCATCATCAGCATAAAGCGATGCAGCAAGCAAACCTTGCATCACCGCCACTTCGACCAAACGATGAAGGACCTCCATCAAGATGACACACTTCATCGGAGACAAGGGTCACCCTGGCGAACTCTTCAGTAATTAAACTAATGATAGATTTCCTCACTTAGGATGCTGTTGACAAGCACATGTATCCTGGCACTAGAGAATACTAAGTGTATGAGCTCCCACCAGCGATGGACAAAACACAGTTCACCGACTACAAAAGTCGAGTCCATGAAGTTCAAGGATGGCTACATGATATCATCTGGTCAGCCAGTCAAGTACATCAAGCCGAGTCCATGAAGTTCAAGGATGGCTACATGATATCATCTGGTCAGCCAGTCAATGAGTACATCATGCTAAGTCCATGAAGTTTTACCCAAAAAGGGTTTCCCCCCGCTTTATATTATAAAGCACCAGACACCGATCACAAGGTAACTGCCGGGGCGAACGGCACAACAAGCCCAAAAGGGAAAAAGAAGAAATAAAAGCCAACAACGGCAGCTCGGCAAGCACAGATGATCCGCCACCGCTGCGCCCTCCATCTGCGTCCCACCACACGCCATGGCACCGGACCGCCGCATACCAAGCAGCACCTCCAAGAAGGAATGCGACGCTAACGACGCCGCCGCCTTGACATGTCCTAGGGTTTCCCGGCATATGGAGGGCGGGGGGATGGTAGCGCCGACGCCTTCAGAAGGAATGATGGCACCTCGGTGTCACTGCGTCGGAGCCGGAAGAACCGGCGAGATTTCTCCGCATCCCCAAGCACCGCTACCCACTCGACCCGGCCATCCAACCATCTTGCCACCCGCAGCACGCCGCCACCACGGTCTTGGACACATCCACACAACCCGCCGCGAACACCACCACGAGGCCAAGGAGACCGGAAGAAGCGCCAGCGATGGGAGGAACCACACCGGCCAAGCGGAGAGGAACCACCTCCCCGCCGACGTCGGGGAGGCTCGAGCCCGGCGACGTCCGCGGTCGCCGTCCGGACGTGGCAGCAGGGCACACTAGGCCACCTCGCCCAGCCAGTTCGCAACGGGCCCGCAAAGCCCCGCCGCCATGCAGCAAGAACCGGCACCAGCCGCCCGCTCCACCGTCAACGCCGCTTCTCCCGCCTCCTGAGGCCACGTCGCCGCCCGCTCAAACCAGATGGGACCAAGGGCCCAGATCTGCCAAGCGAGTTGGTTCAAGCTGCCACCTGCCGCTAACGGCGACGCTGCCGCCATCCGTCCACCCACGCCAGGCCGGATCCCGCCGCCACGCCGGACCGCCGCCTCAAGAGCACCTCCCGACGCACACCGCCCGCCACGAGCACCGAGAGGAAAGAGGGTGGAGGCCGCCGCCCGAACATAACCGGCTGTGCCCGGTCACGCGGCGACGGCGGAGGAGGAAGGGGGGGGCTCTAGAGGGAGCCGCGAGCGCCTTGCCGATCGCCCATGAGACGACGCGGTCGCATGAGAGAGGTCGTGTGGGCAAGTCCATGAAGTTCAAGGATGGCCACATGATATCATCTACAAAAGCAACTCTAAAGACTCGAACTGACTGCCAGCCGTTGGCCCGAGCCTTGGGTGCACCCACCGGGTGCACTGATTGTGCCCCCGGTCATGAACAACAAATTACGGATTCAGGACCAAGAGAGCCAAGTCTATGAAGTTCAAGGATGGCTATATCTACAACAAATATGAAAAAAATGTCTCTAAAGAATGACCGACCGCCAACAGTCCCAGAGCCTTGGGTGCTACACCCACCGAGTGCATTGATCGTGCGCTTGGTGTTGAAGGATCAAAATTTGAACTACAAAGAGTGACCGACTGCACTTACTTCAACATTCTGGCGGACGGCAATGGCTCCACTCGCTAACTTAATGGTACCCATTAGGTGTTTCTTCAGTCCCTCCAGCTCAATGGCTCCCGGCAGTCCGCTGCAACGTCACAATGGCCCTATCCTCGGGGCTCAGGCTCGTGAGGGGGAATTGCGTGGTGTTGCCTCGTCTCCTACATCTCCTTAGGAGGAACCTGGTACGAGTATCACCAGGGCAGGAGTTGGGCCAGTCGATGCAGTCACCCCCGGGAAGCGATCGGGCCGATAGCGACGATGGCAGGGATATCAGTAGCCGCCTCCACAGGGGCAGTTGGTGGAGTGGGTGGTGCAACAGTCAGTGGGCAGTTGGTACCGCAGTCGGTAACTTCTCCATGGGGGCAGCTCTCCATTGGCTGGGTCTATGGGCTGGGGCTTGTCATCCTTCTTCTGGGTGCCTGCGTCCACGGGAGCACCGGGGTCAGCAAGCCTGGGAGCTGGGGGGTACGTCTTCCTTAGTCGGCTCAGCCTCTAATGTTGGCTGAGTGGACATTGGCCTCTTTCCGGCGGTCTTCTTCTTCTGGCCAGCAAAGCTGGACTTTTGCTTACTGCATCAATGGAGAGACGACTGTCAAGACTTCAAACAAATTCAACAAGACAGAAAGGAACAACATATGCACTAAAGCCTACCAGTCGGACTTTGGAATGTTCTTCAATCGGGGTGCGCAGCGAACGATAGTGGGACTCATGGGGACTTCTGGTGGATCCTAGCGAGCCGGACGAGAGCGCTTGGAGCTTTCCTCCACATCAGTGCCGGTGGCGCCCTCATCCTGCCTCCGGCGCCTCTGAGGCTGAGCGGACGAAGGGAATGAAGCGATCTCCTCCACCTCTGGGTCTTCCTCCTCATCGGAGTTCACCAGGCTGCTCAGCTTTTGCCGTCCCGCCAGCTTTCCTCCTCTCTCGTTTTCAGAAGATTCATCCTGAGAAGAGAGAGAAGGATCTGACTGCTTCCTCAGCTGGAAAACCGATAGAAGATTATTGTTACCAAAGAATATATGCGACTGCGAACGAAACTAAGTGAATAAATCTTACCCCCATGGGGATCCGGCAGGCGCCAAGGGGCTTGATTGGGCCGTCTCGGCAGATGTTGCTGCGAACCTGGGTGAGCTGCTTCATTCGGGTCTCGAAGCCTTCGACAGACAGTCGGAGCGGCATGGCCCTCGTCGGATCGTTAGAGCCCGACTACAGCCACATGCCCCTCACACGAGCTTGGAGCGGCTGAAATATCCTCCGACTGACCCAGGTGGCCATGAGGTCGTTGTTTGTCAAACCACGATCCGAGAGCACGCGGATCTGGGCCATCAGGATCTTTGCCTCAGCCCGCTCCCCTTTCCTAAGCTTGACGGACCACCCGGAATGCCATTTCACGGCGGAGTTCGTGTACGGCGGCAGTGCAGCCGGTCCTGCCATGGTGGAAGGCTCAACACAGTAGAACCAGGTCGACTGCCCGTTCTTCACTGTGTCGGGCCACTTCATGTTGAATTAGCCCGAGCTCTTCTTCACCTGGATCCCGAGTCCATCGCAGATCTTTATGGCGTTCTTCTCCACCATTTGGGGCTTGGCATAAAAGATATGCTTGAGGAGCACCCAATTCGGTCGGATGCCAAGAAAACCCTCGCACAGCGTGAAGCACGAGAGATGCGCCACCCCATTGGGCATAAGATGGAGCTGGGCGCGGAAGTAAGACAAACCTCACGGAGGAAGGGCTAGATAGGCAAAGACAGACCTCGCTTGACAAATTGGGTGAGGATCACCCGCTTGTTTGCTCGAGGAGCAGGCTTCGGCTCGTTGGGGTCTGGCAACCGCTAGCTGTCGGCGGGAACTTTCCTGCCGTGGGTGTACGGCTGCATGACTTGCTCGGTCACCACCGAGGACAACCAATCATGGCGCTCTCGTTTGTCATTTAGTGTGCCGGCGTGTGCCTTGACAACGCCGGAGGAGCTAGCAGCCTTCGCCCGCTCGAGCTTCTTCGTTGTAGGCGTCTACACGGGGCACTGCAACTAGAGACTTGGAGATCGAGGTGATGGAACTGCTCACGAGCGGTTGCTCTTGAGGCGTCGCTGGAAACGAGGAAGGAAATGGGCTAATTATCTCCCACACCTCTATTTATAGAGAGGGGACTGGAAACCCCCCTGCCGAAACCGCGCGACATGCGCCGTTACTGCCTTACTGGAAGACAAGACATCAATCACGCGTGTGGGAATCCAGATTGTCAGCATTTAAAACCCACTCAAACACGCTAGGTCAGCCGGAATCCTGTTAGTCGGGGCGCAGAAGCCGAGGAGACCCCTCTCACAGATCAGTCAAAGGGCGTGTGACACCATGCAAAAGATTTGACGTGACAACAGAACAAGATTTGCAATGATGTCACCTGCCGTTTCGCATGCTAGTCGGTCGAATTGACCAGTAGGTTGAATGAAGGGACACGTCGACTCGGTTGTCGGGGTCAGTCCCGAGCCAGAAAACCCGTGCACACGGCATGATGAAAAACCGAGTACACCACACTCGAAGAAACCCCGAGTGAAGTGACGCTTGTTATAGATCAATTCTGAGCGAGGGGCGCCCACGGTATTGTCCGTGGCATTGCTTGGGTTTCTCAGGAAAGCCAAATATCCGTTTGCACAAACTTGGTTCTTGAGGAGGGGGTGTGACCGACGTTCCATGGAAAGGATATTGACTGGTGTTGCTTGATACGCTCAAGCCCAGACGTCTCAGACCACCATTCGGAATTTGATGATATGCCTACAGTCGGGCCACGAGCCGTCCTCTCTTGAAGAGAATCGGGCATCATCAAGTTTTTCCAATTATTTGCGCAATCTTCACTTTCCGAAGGTATGATCACTTGAGTCCGCCATGGTCTCAGCCAGCAAACAAGTGGTGCTTCGAGTTCGGCGACCAGTTGGAATCTTCTCCGTCGGGGCGCAGTGGCAGTCGGATTCTGCAGCGAGACCCTGACGGATTCGGGGGCTACTGACATGGGAATACCTACGGGGTAGGCCCACGTATACGAATGTCCCAGCCAAAGGCCCAGGCCAATCAAGATTACAGCCCGTCATCAACCAAGGGGATTTTCGCCAACGAAATATGTGTCTACAGTCGAATTCCACCCCTCCAATTGAGCAGGCACCGTCAGCCAGTCGTCCCCCAGGCTGGTAGCTGCCGGATGTCCTACAGTCGGCTGCGCCAAGAGACACCCACGATCACTACGACGCATTGAATGCTGCCATTACCCAACGTTGGTATTACCTCGTCCAATGAGGGCCCGAACCTGTATAAACACTTGTGCATATTCCCATTTACACCTACAGTGGACATGACGCCCCTACTATCATACCCCTACAGTATTGTCTGAAAAATATCCACGACAGCTACGGCTCAGTTCTCTGTATCCCGCCCATATCTCTAATCTGTTGTGTGTTGTTTATTACTGAAATCTTATTGAGTTGTGTCTGTTTTGTGCGGAGTCTTTTATGAGAATATTTTATGTGTTGCTAGTAACTGAACTGTGTATGTTTTCTTTTTTAGTGCTATTATGTCATCCAAAGTAACTTTGGTAAGAGAATGGGCACTCCAATTGTTGCTAGACAAGCTTAAAGTTAAAATAATTCGAAACATTTTCTATATATCCTCTTATGTAGTGTTGATACTATTGCCACTTGTTATCAGTTAAGTACTGCAGCCCCTAATCTTTCATTGAAGGGAACACCATATTGGATGGCCCCAGAGGTGCGCACATATATTCCTTGTATTACTACTAAGTTCTCGTGTTATCAACTTTAAATATCATATTACGCCTTAGAGCTTTAAAGTTGAAGTCCATGCGGGTGCAATTCTTCCACTCTTTGTAAACATCATACTTTTCCGCACATGGGTGGTCAGGCTCACTTTATCTTCATGTGAATTGCAATTATCCAACTTCATGCTTTGCGGTCTTGTAATATTTAATGCCTCGCAAAGAAAAGGTACATTTTACAAAGCATGTGGCTGTTACAGTGTCCAACACAGTTTGTGCAACAAAAGAAGCAAGATCTGTTTTTAACTTGATGGGACTAGGAGTTGTTATTTCTTAATAAGAACAGTTGAAGTGACTACTTTTTGGGAATTAGTTGGATTTAGTATGACATATGTATGATCCGAACAACTTTAATGGCATGTCTTTAGTTTAGGTACCTAATGGATCTCCAATTTTGATGTTACAAACAAGCCCTTATATTATCCAGCAATTTCATTTTTTTATTATTCATATTTGAGTTGCATGCTTGGGTCTATAAATTCTCTTGGTTGCACCTTTATGCTTATTGAAGTTTAGCTTGTTTCTTCTTTTGCAGATGGTTCAGGCTACACTTGTTAAAGACGTGGGCTATGATCTTGCTGTTGATATCTGGAGTCTTGGTTGCGCCATTATCGAGATGTTCAATGGAAAACCTCCTTGGAGCGATCTTGAAGGGGTAATAACTTGGAGTTTTTTGATTTACAGTAAGCTTATCAGCATGCATTTCACGACTAGTCTGCGTAGCATGGAGAAAATAATATAAAATGAAGTGCTTAAGCTAATCAAATCGTTTGTTTGGGTACACATGATGACCATCAGACTCAGCATTGTGTCATTCTAATCCCGAGTTCAAATGCTCCTGCCATGTTTTCCGAAAAGGAGGATTACCCCCGGCCTCTGCATCGAGCGATGCACACAGATGCACACAACCATCTTTATTGCATTATTCAATAAGACCCTACAAAATAAATATATAGATCAACCGAAAGCCACCTTCCAGGCAAAAACTGTCGCCCTACCTACAAGATTTATGATGTGCCCTGACCTCATGCCACGCACACCAAGAAATCCGGTGGCCTCACCAAGCCGCCCGCCGGCTAGCCGGGAGCACCAACCGGTCTAGCAGACCCCCAGCATGCACTGCATGCACACGCTGTAGAATCCGTCGTCGCCTTCTTCTAGTCCCATCATCAGGAGCAATTAGTGCACTGATCTTGCCAGACCCTTCTGCCGTCGACGCCACCATGACACCGGACAGTGCTAGCCTCCTGTGCGTGCCCATCAAACGGTATTTAGCGCCGAGACACCCTGCTGCACCTTGCTGCCAAGACTCGCCGTCGTTCATACTGTAGATGGCACGCCGCTCCACCTTGGTCACTGCACGAGAAGCATACGGAGACCTGCGCCCAGCCACCAAGCCAAACACTTGTCCCTCCTACAACCCCAAAGATGATGCCCCCATGAGGTTGACGATGCAGGAACCTCGCCATCATCCGATCCGGAAAGCCCGAGTCTGGGGGTTTCCCCCTGGGCACACAGGGAACGCGAATCGCCCCGCAACGCCTCCAACGAGGTAACGATGCCCACGGGTGCCCCCGCCTGGGCTAATGGGGCGATTCGCGTTCAAGTTTAATTAATGAATTGTCAGGGGAAGTCTAATATGGACCTATGTTCATATGCACACATAAATAGGTGTGGAAGGTAACCTAAAGCGTTGTCACAAGTTATTGATCATTGGTAACTTGTAGTCTGGTATCAACACAATAAAGTTGCACAATAGCTACTTCTAAGAAAACTTTTTTCTACTACAGCCTGCTGCAATGTTCAAGGTTTTGAATAAGGACCCACCACTTCCTGACAATTTATCACATGAGGCAAAGGATTTTCTGAAATGCTGTTTCAAGAGGAATCCAGCAGCAAGGCCAAGCGCAAGGGAGTTGTTGACCCATCCGTTTATCAGGAATTCAAGTCATTACAGCAAGCATGTTCAAGAAGTCATTATTACAGGCTGTGAGGAAGTCATTCGAGCAAGCTGTGACCCATCCTTGACAAGGAAAACTACAACTAGGTGAGCAGCTTGGTTTCATTTATTGTCAAGTCAAGTAGAGTGGTTCAATTATTCAATTTTCTTTTGCTGATCCTAATATACCTTCGTCTTTTATTGCCAGTGGAGGAAATGATGCCAGGTCTTCCGAATCATTAGTTTCACAGTTAACTCTGCAATAAGGCCAGGTAGCCACACCTTATTTCCCCCTAGAAATTCAGGTTTTGCCTCCAATCCCGGTTCTTAAGCATGCCAGCATTGGGATCTACACTCTGCATCCTAGGATGGTTCCATTGTAACATTTCAGTAGGATTTCAGTAGACGTCAAATTTCATACAAATCCTCTGAGTCATCAACAAAATGTACAAACCAATAACACCCAGAGTCCCGGACCACAAAATATATTTGTTCAATGCATAGAGAAAGCAGTACAACAAAAGATATCTATAAATTTTTGCAAATCCTCGGTTATTATGCTACCAATAACCCATATTCAAGAATATTTACGACTGAACTTATGGTTTCACTTCTAAATATTATCTCCGGAATTTCTAAGTGTCTGAAGATTGGGTATGAACTTTCCAGAGTCCAGATAGAGAAAACTTGAAAAAGTCCTGAACCAACAAACCCCATATTCCCCTTCCTAGTTTTCAAAATACCTAGCAATGACACACTGTTGTTTTTTAGCACCTCAAACGCCACCTAAAGGCTAGAACCCGTGGATATATATTGTTTGCAAAATAGGCATATAGGAGGCCCTTGGCGAAAGGCACCTGGTGAGAGTAGCTGCTGCTGCTGTGCTACCTCCAACTATGAAGTTCAGCGCATGAACAATAGAGTGCAAACTTGTGGTGCACGGGCACCATGGTGCCTTTTTTGAAAAAAAATAGAACACCATATTTAGAAGTTAAAAGAAATAAAAAACAATCTGTGGAAACTTCTATGTGTTCACTATGGATCCATGAAATTTTGCTTTGAAGAAAATGTAATTTGTAAGCTGTACAAAAAAAAAGTTCCGGCCAAAAAAAAAGTGGCCCATTTGAAAATACATATTTCTCTTTTCTTTATATGCCACGTGTGAAAGTAAAATGTTGTGAAATTTTGCACATATGTATTATACATCTGTGTGTGTTTCTACAAAAAAAAACAAATATTTTTGCGTTGCCATTTGTAATTTTCTTATAGGAGGCTTTGAATCTGCAACCTAGCTGACATTACATGGCTCTGCAGTCTGCAGCATGGTAGAAAGTTTTGAATCTGCAGACTGCACAGCCCTCTACTAATTTTTTTCAGTAGTCTGTCGTTGGTGAAACATCACTCGACAATTTTCTTGTTCCTGCAGCAGAACATTCCTCCAAGTGTGATCTCTCATCCCAAATCTATTGTTAGCAACAGCAACGAGACAGGCTACGACTTAAGAGCCATGAGATCATGAGCCCCATTGCGCCCCAACAATGAAAACTTGACTGACATCTGTCTACCAAAGCCTTTTCTTGTTCTACCAGGGAGAGATTCTCTCCAGCAAGCCACCAATCTCCCAAATAGTTTACGGAAGGAGTTCACGATGATTCTGCTCTACAGTTTTGTTTCAGAATTACTGATGATGCATGCTTGTAATGTTTAATATGTGGCTTTGTTTGCCTGCCTGCTAGGTGCTAGATGCTTCAGTCATTCCTGACATATGCTTGATGAGATTTCTCAATCATTGCTGATTGCCTGTCATATTTTGATGAGATGTCTCGATTATCTTAAAAAGTGAAGAGGTTTACTGCGTCAGTCTCTATTTTTGTAATATTTTGGGTTTTGAATGCCCAAATTAACAATGTCAGCGTCATCTAACACCTGACAATGAGTATCAGGATAAGCAAGAGTAGAGGCATGTGTAGCGCTGATGCCCTTCCGTAGGATTATCTTGGAAGAAGCTCTTTTACAATGTGAAGTTATGGTTTAGGTGATCCTCATTTTTATTTGTCAGGATCAGAGCACTGATCTACGCAATTTAGCTCACACACAAGGAATTTAGCAGTGGAACAGAGAGCGTTTAGCTAGGGTTCTTGTTGAGAATTTGGGAAAAGTTGGTACAGCACGCCACCGGCGGCTAGGGTTTACACCCGATTCACAAAGTCATGCCCTCTCACACGCAGGGTGGTTGGCTTTATAGCCATTACAAGTAGGGAAAAGGTAAAAGAAAGCAAAACAGAGCACATGCGCTTGTCGGAACGGCTACAGCTAAGTCTCAAGCATCGCCCGTCCTTGGATAGCAGATCGACGGAGGAGAGCTGCCCACTTGATGGACCTGTTATCTCCGCTTCAGAGCCACACGATGACAGATCTACGGCTACGGTAACAGGGGAATGATAAGAACTGGGCCTGACAATACCCCCCAATTGAAATTGAGCTTGTCCTCAAGCTCTGAAAGATGGAAAAACTTTCTGAATAAATGTAGAGTCTTCCCAAGTAGCTTCCTCCACGGGCATGTTGGTCCATTTGACTAACCACCTGACGACAGGAATACTGATGTTTCCTTGCTTCCAACAAGAGTTCTTTCCAGCACAGCTTCAGGCTCCACTTTGATGATACCATCAGGACCAACTAGTGGTAGCATAGGGGAAGGAATGACTGCTGGCCCAATGTGCTTCTTTAGTTGGCTGACATGAAATGTGTCATGCAGCTGACAACCCTCTGGCAGCAGTAATTTATAAGCATGGTTTCCAATTCTTTCCAGTATTCTGAATGGGCCATAAAACTTAGAGTGCAGCTTCATGTGCCTATGCAGACTAAGAGAAGTGTGTTTGTAAGGTTGCAACTTCAAATAGACCATGTCTCCCACTACAAATTCTCTTTCTTTCCTCTTTTTATCTGTAAAGAACTTCATTCTAGACTGAGCTTTAAGCAGATTATGCTTGATTACTTCCAGTGCCAATTCTTTGTTATGCAATAGATCCTCATTGTCCTCACAAATTGCATCAGGCAAGGCAGATTCAGCAATCATAGGGGGAGGAAAACCATATAGAGCCTGAAAGGGTGTCATTTTTAGTGATGTGTGGAAGGAAGTGTTGTACCACCACTCAGCTAGTGACAACCACCCATGCCACTTCCTTGGTTGTTGGAAACACATACATCTCAAGTAGTTCTCCAAACACTGGTTAACCCTTTCTGTTTGACCATCAGTTTGAGGGTGGTAGCTGGTGCTCAAGTGCAGCTTGATCTTCAAGGATTTGAACGGTTGCTGCCATAGATGACTAGTAAAAATCATGTCTCTGTCAGTGACAATCACCAAGGGCATCCCATGTAACCTGAACACATTATCAGCAAATGCTCTTGCAACAGATTGCACTGTAATAGGATGTTTCATAGCAATGAAATGAGAGTACTTGGTGAACCTGTCAACCACTACCAAAATCAAGTTCTTGTGTTCAGACTTAGGTAGCCCTTCCACAAAATCCATGCTCACATGTGCCCAAGCAAAATCAGGCACATGAAGTGGTTCCAATAACCCAGGGTAAGGAGTGTGCTCAGCTTTGTTCAACTGGCAAACATGACATTGCTTGACAAATTGCACTACATCTTGCTTTAAACCCTGCCAGTGAAAGACTAATTTCACTCTCTCGTATGTAGCCCTTTCACCAGAATGGCCTCCCAACTCTGAATTATGGAATGTTTGGAGGATTTCCTGTCTAAGGTTAGAAGCATATCACACTACAATCTTGTTATGAAATCTCAATATTCCATTTTTGAAGGAGTAAGCAGTGGTATCAGATTTACCCACAACACATTCAGCAATGAGCTCCTTGATCTTACTATCCTGATGGTAGCTTGTTGTGACCTGTTTGACCCAAGCAGGAGAAGTTGCAGTTGCAGTTAAAGCATGAATCACATGTTTTACTCTGGATAATGCATCAGCTACCTTGTTCTCCTTTCCTTTCTTGTATTCAATTGTAAAATTATATCCTAGCAACTTCAGCAACAGTTTATGTTGAATTCCTTCAGTAATTTTCTATTCCTAAATATATTTCAGACTTTCTTGATCAGTTCTGATCACTAAGGATGTTGCTAAGAAATAATGCTTCCACTTCTTAACAGCTTCAATTATGGCCAAGGCTTCCTTGTCATAAGTGCTCATTCTTGTTGCTTTGGGGCCAATGCTCTTCTCAAGTAAGAAATAGGTTTTCCCTCTTGCATCAACATAGCTCCCAATCCATACCCACAAGCATCAGTTTCCAAAATGAAAGGTTTGAAGAAATCAGGCAGTGCTAACACAGGGGTGTTGGTAAGCTTGTTTTTCAGAGTCACAAATGCTTCTTGTTGCTCTTCCTTCCAGGAGAAACCATCCTTCTTTAAGCAATCAAATAGTGGTCTACATATTACTCCATATCCCTGGATAAACCTTCTGTAATATCCACTTAGTCCCAAAAAAAACTCCTCAGTTCAGTTATAGTAGTAGGAGTTGGCCAATCTCTAATGGACTGTATCTTAGATGGGTTAGTAGAGACTCCCTCAGAGTTAATAACATGACCCAAATATTCAATCTCTTGCTGACCAAAAGAGCATTTTTCCAGTTTTGCATATAGTTTGTTTGCTTGCAATATATCAAACACCTGCTTTAAGTGGTCCTTGTGTTCTTTCAAGGAGAAACTGAACACCAATATATCATCAAAGAAAACCACTACAAATTTGAGATGGCCAAACAATAAGTTCATTAATGCCTGGAAGGAGGGAGGACCATTAGTTAGTCCAAAGGACATAACTAAAAATTCAAACAGTCCCATGTGAGTAGTGAATGCAGTTTTTGGTATATCCTCTTCTGCCATCCTGATTTGGTGATATCCATTTCTGAGATCAATTTTGGAAAAAAATCTTTGCTCCTTTCAGTTGATCCAAAAGGTCCTCAATCACAGGAATGGGATATTTATTCTTGATAGTTATAGCATTCAATTTTCTGTAATCAGTGCATAACCTCCAAGATCCATCTTTTTTCTTGACCAGTAGCACAGGAGAAGAAAATGAGCTTGTGCTAGGTCTGATGATCCCATTTTTCAGTAGCTCCTTGATGATTTTCTCCAAAATTTCTTTCTGATGGTGAGGAATTCTATAAGGCCTTTGGTTAACCACCTTTGCTCCTTCCACTAAGGGAATTCTGTGATCACAAGGCCTGCTAGGAGGCAATTCAGTTGGCTCTTGAAACAACTATTCATGCTTTGGTCCAACAATGGTTGCAATTCAAGAGGGATTTCGGGCTAGTCAGTAAATTCAAGACAGAAGTTGTGAACAAGAAAAACCCACAGACAGCTTGTTCTAACAGTTTTTCAATGTTGTCCTTAGCCTCACCTATAGGGGTCAGGGGAACAGCCTCATCCACAAATGTAATAAACTGCCCAGAACCGTCAGAAATTTTCATTTCCATTTTAATAAAGTCCATTTGTATTGGACTATATTTCCTGAGCCAATCAACTCCCAAAATCATGTGATATCCTTTCAATTTCAACACTCTGAAGCTGTCAGTAAAGAGATGGCCTTGAATTTCATAAGGGCAATCTTTTGCTTAAAATTCAGTCCAGAGCACTCCCACACTAGCAACCACCACCTTTATTTTGGATGTAGGGCTTGTACTGATAGGTAACTTGCTTGCCATTTCAGGAGAAATGAAGGTAGAAGTGCTACCACTATCCACCAGTGCTGTGGCAACTGTATTGCCTACCTTCACAGACAATATAAAAGTATTTTTGGTTGCTCCTATTCCCATAGCAGCATGCATTGACACTCTCAATACTGCTTCACCTGATGGTTGTTCCTGTGTTTCCAAATCAGGGTCATCAAAGTATGTAACATAGATTGTCTCAGGGTTTTCAACTTCCTCAGCTTGTAGTGCTTGGATCTGAGCTCTCTAGCTCATTTTACAGACCTGCCTATGACCTGGCACCCATGGCTCTCTGCACTTCTAACACACTTGGTTTTGTTTTCACTTGAATAACAATGTTTACATTTGGTGTGGCAGTGAGTTCACAGTGTTTTGGGTGATCAAATATTACACGCCTTCTAGGTTGAGGAATATAAGGTTTAGTTTGCACCGCAGATGGTGGTACTGAGCTTTCTCCATCCTCCTAGCATACCACACTACACTGCATATCCTTAGGCTCAAGCACTCCACATGACTTTTAATATGTGGGTTAAGTCCTCGCTACAAAGCGGAAACATAATAATCATCGAGAATTCGTGGTTTTCTTCTCATAATGTTCATCAGTTGCTCAAACTGCTCCACATATGCAAGATGCTCGTAGTAGTTTGTTGAGTCGCACGGAAGGAGCCGACAATGTCACAAATGTAATCCACGTAAAATCATCGAGAGATGTAAGAGCAAAATTTGTGCCATGGAACATTGCTAGGAGCAAATCTGTTCCTCTCCACCATTGTACAAAGAGCCCTTTAAGGTAAGAAATGGCGATTCGATTCAGGCTCAATAGGAGTTCTGGCTGCAGCAAAGTACTGCTCCAAATTCTGAATCCAAGACTCTGGGTCCTGACCCTCAAATTCAAAGATATTTAACTTAGCTGGTTTTACTGTTAGCACATTTCTTCTTACATCAACAGGGAAATTGGGCCCTCTTCTGTACTGTTGATCCATAACCTCCTCCTCCTGCCTTTCTTCCAGTTGGACTACATTGTTTGGTGCTGTTTCCTTACCTTGACCAAAATTTGGATGTCTGTAAGGTACTTTCAGAGTCCCATCCAAATTGAGCTCTTTTCCAGTGTGATCATGCAGAGTTGCATTTCCCACTGGCAAAGGGGGTGCTTTCTCTGGCATTGTTACTGATGGAGGAGTTGGAGCTTGGAGTTGCTTGGGTCGTCCAGGAGCTATTTGAGGAGATTGGTTGTGATTGTCCTTTGATTTGGACACTTCCCTGACCTTCCTCTCTTTCCTCTGCAGTAACTGGCTCCGGATCCAACAGTAAACGCCTGAAATTGTCTTGGATCTTGTCAAAAAATTTCTGCATCGTGGCAAAGTTTCTGTTCACTGTCGCTTGGAATTGCTGAAATTCTTTGCGATCTTTTTCTCTTTCGCGCTGCAACATCTTGATGTCCAACTCCAGTGACTCAAGCTGCAATTCAGCCGTCGTGCCCGAATCAGCCTGACATGTCATCTTGACAGCTTCAGCAAGTCGCACCAGTGGTTGGGAGGGAGGGAATTCTCGTCGCCGCCGCCTGCGCCCGCCTCCGCTGATACACGGTCAGATCGCAGGGGTTGGGGTTTTACCACTAGAGAAATTTTCCCCGGCAACCAGACTGCAATTCCGACTGTATTCGAACTCTGCCACTTCGGCCGCCTCCTAATTACTCCGCCACCCGATTCAAGCGTGAAGAGGGATTTTACGGCCACCACCAACCCCAACACTGCTCAAATAAAAAACGCCTCCGAGGAAAGACTGGATACCAATTGTCAAGATCAGAGCACTGATCTACGCAATTTAGCTCACACACAAGGAATTTAGCAGTGGAACAGAGAGCGTTTAGCTAGGGTTTACACCCGATTCACAAAGTCATGCCCTCTCACACGAAGGGTGGTTGGCTTTATAGCCATTACAAGTAGGGAAAAGGTAAAAGAAAGCAAAACAGAGCACATGCGCTTGTCAGAACGGCTACAGCTAAGTCTCAAGCATCGCCCGCCCTTGGATAGCAGATCGACGGGGGAGAGCGGCCCACTTGATCGAACCGTTATCTTCGCTTCAGAGCCACACGATGACAGGTCTATGGCTACGGTGTCTTCCGGCACGCGGTAACAGGGGAATGATAAGAACTGGGCCTGACACATCTCTTAAATATAATAATCAAACTGAAGCACAAAGCAGATTTTCATGAGGTGAAAAGTAGTCATCCATATAAATTCATCATGGTACAAGTGGCGCTCGTATACAGAGCAGTCCTGAAAACAAAATTATTTAGAAAAAGAAAAATCCGTTCGTCGACCTCAACAGCTAGCTAGCTACATTGATTACTTCTTGGAGGGGTTGAAGACTGTGCCCAGCAAAGACAACTGCGCCGGTCACCTCCTCCACTATGTAGTAGGCAAACGGATGGTCGGCGATGAAATCCACCCGTGGAGGTGGTGGCCACGAGCCCCCATGTGCGCATCCAGAAGGCGCAATGACCATAGTGACGGTGGCGGCTTCAGTACCTTCCTTGTTTACCTCGAGGACGGCCTTGTGGATGATGTCCTCAACTACTGTCGGCAAGCCAGAGCCGTCATCCTCCACCATGTCAGATAGGTCGCCCTCCAGGCAGAAAGGCAGCTTGAGCCCTAGCTTGTTGAGAACGGCGACGATGCTGCCGTAGAAGGACAGCTTGAACTTTGGCACTCGGAACTCGCCAATGTCGATTCGCTGCTCCGGCAGGTGGTCGTGCAGGAACCCAGGCCGGGACGCTATCGTGTCCAGCAGCCCCAACAGGCCGTCGTGGGCGTCCGGGAGGAAGATGCACATCAAGAACTGCGTGTTGTGTTGGCTGTGTGTACTCATGATGATTGTATCGCTTGATGCTACACCGAGTCAATAAAGTACACCCTTTATCAAAAAGCACTGGTCCCGAACAAGTAGCTAGCTAGCCAGCCCCGAACAAGCTCACTTTGACATGCAGCTGGAGGACCGTGTTATCAGCTAAATATCACGAATTATTACGCTAGCAACCAGCATTGCACAGGCAATGTAACCAACTAATGCCTGCTGAATTAGTATGGTTTAGATTTTTTTTGTGTGTCTGTGTTCTCCTCTATGAAGGCCCACCCAGTTTTTTCTTCCTAGCGCTGCCACTGTCACCTGGTCTGGATGGGTTGTCCCCTTCCAGGTCTTATTGGTGTCAACTGCTGGGGTGTAGCAAGTCAGCAGCAATCTTGACCTCGACGACAGCCATGCAGCTGACCCTGGCAGAGGAGTTTGCCATTCCGAGCGTTCTCCACCTATGCGAGAACCCTGCGATCTTTCACATCTGGCAAGCCCATACTTCCAGTATCTAGCCAGTCCATGTTTTTTGTGCAGTACTCATATAACTAGTGGTTGGGGCGCCGCTTGAGGCGTGCATGTCCGGTGCCAAGTAGGTGGCCGCACTTTTCATTCCCCTTTTGGTGCTATGGGTAGAACATATACATGGAACTGCCGATCAACTCATGTGGACTTTGATTACAGTTCAAGCCGAGCAATGTAGGTAGTAGTTACAGGACCAACAAAAATGCATTACTTGCAATGTATATTCATAAAATAAATCAGAGATATTATTAATAGGTAGGCTTATATGAACACAGAGTAGCGGTCTTACATCCAACAAAGACTTATACCTATAGAGATGACTGGTAGCTGGGATGCGCCCTGGGCGCATCTCTTGAGGCGGAACTGTGCGCACTAATCATGTTGCCGTACCTTTTAGCTTCTCTGTATGACATCACACATAGTTTAGTAAAAATGCTTGAGAAACATATATAAATCTTCTCCTCTTGTAGCATGTCGAATTGTAGGAGAATACTTATAAGGCATATAAGCAGGTACCTGAAGCAATGAATACAATTAAGAATACTCTCAACAAGGCTCTCAGAATAACTATAACCCCACTATTCTGTAAAAAAATATATAATAAAAAGCATAGATGAACTAAAACATTCAAACACATGTGTATGCGTGTAAAATTTAAACTGAATCTTCATTAGTAGCATTCCATTCCATGGTTGCCAACCCTTTAGCTAGTCATTTCTCCCACAACAGGTTCCCCAATCAAAATTGGACCATTCTTTGTCCCCGAAACAAAATCCAAATGCACCAACAAACTGAGCTAGGAAAAAGAAATGAAGAATCTGTAACATGAAAAGCCGGTCGTCGATTTGCACCTCTGATCGTTGCGTTGTACCTATGCTTAAATTGTTGTTGACCTACCTGAACGGGACCACCCAATAATAAACTTCAAGACTGAAGTAGCTGATCTGAAATCTATAATATCTAAATAGTTCATCCCCACTATCCTATTTCTCTTGACATGCAGCCTATCCACATCAGCAAGACGACCACATCAGCGATTCACTACCAACTTACATACAGAAGGGACCCACGATGAGCTGAAATGGCCACATCACCGTCAGTTACCAGCTGAAAAGGGAACGTGCCACAGGCTAGGCATGTGTTCTCAGCCTTTCCCGGATCCATTTGCCCCCTCACCTTCCGACCCTCAATCTTTTCCCACGCCGCAGGTCATAGCCAGAGGAGCTATGCTCCGACGCCTCCTCGCGCCAGCGGTCTGTGGTCAGGAGGGGCGGCCTCGGATGGATCGGACACGGCCATACCGGGGATAGCAGGAGGAGCGGCCTCCAATAGATCAGACACGGCCATCCCGACGCGGCCCCGGTTGCAGCAGGAGTTGATCCCACACGACGTTGCTCTGCTCCGACCCCTCCTCGCGTAGGCGTCCTCCCCACGCCTGTGGCCAGAGCAGGAAGAGGGCTGGATCGGACACAGCCATCCCAGCTTGGCCTGGTTCCAGCGGGAGTTGATTTAGTTTCTGTAATTTGCGGCAGATGAGCTAAAGCGGATTCGACAGGGGCGGCGAACAAGGTGAAGGTCCCCAAGTATGTATTTATTTGCGTTATTAGGCCTACAATTTATGTCCGCGGTAAAAAGAAGGCCATTGGGGCTAGCCCATCGCTCAAGTAGTAGTAGCAATCATATATGAAAAGTCTGATACATCTCCGTAACCCACGCATTGACTCGCGGGATCCAGGAATACACGCATGCATCGCCATCACGGATGCAGCAGGCGCCACCTTTTGATCTCACGCCCAAATCGTGGCAGATGAACCAGGAGAGCTTTTTCAAGAGGAGGCCGGGATATAAAGGGACGCGGTGTGGGCCGGAGATCAGCGGCGGATCGGTGCCGCTGTGTTTCAATTATAGAGCTGAGTATTACCGGCCGGTTGACATCTTCCATTATTTGTACAATTAATTATTCCAATTCAACAGTCTGATACTGATGTTCTTGTGGTATTATAGATCTCAAGAGAAGAAAGAAGCCTTGGTACTGCTCATGGCAGTTAGTCTCTAGATGAACTGATCGGTGATGGCACAATTGGGTAATTAACTCTTGATTTAATCATCAGCACAACTGGTTGTGAGTAACTTTAGACTATCACGGCACCATAAATTTGGTTTTTAAAGATATGAAGGTATGAAGAAATATTTTCCTCGTCACTCATATGGATCTGCTCATCTATCTAATTTCTCATATACTCCTATCTATAGTAACAATCTTACCATAGTCATAACAAGAACTCAAAATGTGAATGCAACTATGCATTTTGGATGTGAACTATTTTAGGACTATTCCTGGAGTCTTCTGTTCCTTTTGGTATCTAAAATAATATACTTCTACATGTGTACTTCAAGCATGACATTAAACATGACTTTGCATAACGCACTGTTGTCTACTTTCTTCATAGTTCATTATTTTGATGTTTATGTTGAGGCCCTGGACTGATTTGGTCGTCGTTGATGATTTTGCTTGCTAACATTGAGTTCTTTGAGCTACATGCCCGTCCCTCAAGACCTTGAGCCAGTTGTCTATTGTATGGTAATATTTTTCATATCTAACATTTTTTATCAATTAGATAAGCTAAATTGGGTTCCATTATTCTTCTAGGTTATATGTTCCTTGAACTGTAGAATTAGCAGTCTTGTTTCGGAAATAAATAATTGGTTCAGTTTAATGTGATTTGTTCAGGGTTGCCCCTTTGATGATTCTTCTAAACTATTGTTCCTGTCAGACATTAATTTAGTTTCAGCTTTGCTTTATTTACATGCATAGCCGTTCTAATAGACATGAATCATTTGAGGTTTGGACCTTTTCTTGATTGATGCGGCTCTTTTCAATTTTAGTTCTTATGCTTTCACATTTGTTTCAAATATAGAGGGTTCTCAATTTGTTTTTTTCAGGTATATGTATGTGGTTGCAGGATTTGGGTCAATGTCGTCCTTGATTTCCAATGTTAATAGAGAATATACTCCTGGATGTTTTTGAGTGGCATTTTCTATATGTCGTCATTCCTTACCAATATTAACAATTTTGCACCCCTTTTTTGTAATAACATTGTTGCTTTTGAAGTCTATTTGCATAGACATGGAATGTTCTCAAAAGTTTATTCTATATATAGCTGCATAGGTTTGTATAGTCGATAAGATGACTCGGTCATACTAAGTAACGTGAGAAGACGTTTTTTCTAAATTGTATGTTAGTTAATCATGAGTTTATCCTTAATTTCAAGTAGGTGAGAAACCATTGTACCACCACATCGACGATACTCTCTCTTGCTTTTCCTTCCTTTTCTTTTTTAATGTGCACCCTTCACGCGAGCTGACTGGAGTGCTATATAATGTCCCGCCGCAACATGCGGGGAATCATCTAGTTATGAAAAAGCTATACCCTATGACCTGATGGGGTGTTTTTCAGAAAAATTGACAATATAACAAGACAATACGACAGGATGGTCTTAAGTTGTACCAAGAACAAACAGATCAAGATGCAAAAAAGGAGTACGTAGAAAAGAATCGCTAGGAGAGTGACCAATATATAGATTCTAAGAATGAGAATCTCAGATGAATAATCCCAAGTTATCACAACATAAATACGCCAACATGTGAATCAGAAATACAATGTTTCAAATTATTTGATGCTATTTGTCAAATGCATTTTTAATTTTCAGTTGTGGTCATGTTCAATGACTCTGAATTTTACACATTATTAGACGACCTTGTATAGAATATATGCAAAATAGATTTGCAAGGCAGATACCTCATTCATACAATTGCTGATGAAAGAACAGGTAGCAAATCATATAACAGGAGAGCTTACTCTTTTTCAAAGCCCTGGTTGTTGTTGGCTTTGACCTCCTGAACCCTCTTCCACAAACACTTCAGCTTAACTCTCAGCTTCTTGATCTCCTCACAATAGTTTATCTCCCCTGAAATAAACCGGGAATACTACTTAGATGCCATCTACTCTAAACATCCACCGCCCAAATTGTCCTCGTCCTCGATGGTGTAGGTCAGCCGCTTGTATCGCACAAAATCCATGACAATGTCGATCCTGCCCTTCTGATCGCCCTGAAAAAGGGGGCGATGGATATTAATTATTCCAGTGACCAGCGTGAAGGTTTGTGAGAGGAGGTGGTGCTTGAATCATTGAGAAATCAATCACTTATCTATTAGTCGGTGAGTTCAATGGGTATTAAATGATTCCCTTTCTAGATATGGTTGTTGAATAAAAGCAAAATCAGAAGCTTTTCCATGGCAAAAGCATGTAAATGGCTAGCTAGCTAGCTAGAGACGTTATAGGCAGAAGAAAAAAAATTAATAACATTGATCGATCCCGTAACAGTTGAACAATGTTCTTCAGTTCGTTGTTAAGCAGCAAGCACAAACGCCAGATTTGATTGGGGGACAATCCTTTCCTGGGTTTACCGAAAAAGGCTTTCGCCCCGCTTTAAATGGTAGGAGTCGAACAATACATAGTGTCACCCTTCCTCCTTATTTGATTCACCACTTCCGGCTTCAAAAGGAAACGAATTAACATAATAATCACATAATTTTATATGAGGTAAACTGAAAAAATGTTAAAACTTGTGCAGGCATGGAAGATGAAATCAGATGGAGATGGTGTTCACCAGGAGCTTAGGCCCGTTGAACCGGCCCTGATGACGCCAAATGTAAAGAGGGGCACAGCTGCATCTGGCCTGCTTGTGTAGACTGCCACAACAAACCTCATCTAGGAGTCTAAAAGATGAGGAGGTCAAGCGGAAAGACCCAGCCATGATAGTGCCAATAAGTTTGCGTCTGCTCAATTCCCTTGGCTACTACATATTAGTTACATAAATCAGAAAGAAAGGTAACTGATACATTTTATTAGTAATGTGTCAACTGAGACTATGTATTGGCGATTGCTTCAATTGATGGTTCATTTAATAGCATGCCTAATCTGATTAATGAAGTTTGCAGCTAAATTATGCAAGGAAATGGAAAATCTGTATATGTTAAACCTGCCAGTACACGGTCAGGTGGAAGGGGGGCCTTCATCCTGTTGGTTGGAGCTTTTGGATGCATGAATCTAGAGAAGCCATGGCAATGGAGCCAGCGACTACTTTGATGCTGCAACATGAATTCAAGTTCAACATTGTCTTATGTTTCTTCGTCTATCTATTATTAGGAAAAGACAAGCATTATGTACTCTGTACTTTATGTATGGACAGTAAGCTTTTATGTTTTGGAACGACAATGTACCATAGATGCATGGAAACTATCTGTACTTTCAATCGGTTAGTGCAAACTAAAGAATTTGCAAACATAATGTCAGGGAGTCCTGTGTATTTATGGCAGGTGTATGTTTAAGACAATATTCTTATTCAATGCAAGGACTTCCCCGGTTCCCCCTAATTCCAGAAACAGCGTAAATGTGAATCTCAAGTGCTAATTTTCATGCAAAAAACAACAAGAATAATCTACTTATCTAGTACAATAGCTCAAACTTCAAGCATAGTGAGGGCCATTTGACAGTATTAACCACTACATATATATTGACAAGAGAATGAAAAATAAGAGAAATTGACAAGAGAAAATTATCCTGATCTTAACAAAGCTAATACTGATATCTTAAGTCAATTCTCCCCATGAAACAAAATCGGAGTCATCTTTCTTTCTTCCTTCCTTGCCTTGTTAGGTGGAGACGTGAGGAGAATGGAGTTGATTGACTTCAGAAATCAACATTGCTGGCCAACTTTCGATGCGGCTGTGCTGAGAAATCGTCTTTATACGCGGCACTTCAGAAATCGTCTTTATACGCGGTTTCTACTACCACAGCAGTGCTGAGAAATTCAGTCGTCATTTCAAAAAAATATCATCATGTTAACAGATTTTGCACACTGAATTCATATGGCTGATTCTCTACACTGAATTTATATGCCTATCACAAATTCACAAACCAATGAACTGTTCACAAAGTGCCCATTCAGTCCCAGAATGTATATGCCTATCACAAATGAAGTACTAACAGTCCTAAAAATTAAGTGGGCAAACACGGCTCTGAGAGAGAACATGGTATTTGTTATCCAATAAAGTGTCAAACGAGTGACTGTGGGGCAACAACACTGAAGAATTATTATTGCCTCCTCTATTTCTAGATGTGTCGAGAATTGTAATTCCCATCAATTAGTTGATCCAAACCGGAGAATTTTCAAACATTAGGGCAGGGAATCATGTATGTTTATGGCATGCAATCTTTATAGTGGAAATCTCAAAATGAAATACACCTGAAGCCAAGTTGCACATACTGTAGATAGCAATGTTACCTGAAGCTTCTTATTCAGTGTAAACTACATGAGTAGAAGCACATCTTATTGGGACAACTGATTCCCAAATCGATTGGCATGTAAAATTTACATTTATGTGGTAATGGGTGCAGCTTCCCATTTGTCTGTACGGGTCCCAAAGGACACAAACATACAAATGTTTTTTTACTTCTTGGCATTCACAAAATTATCTTCTACATGAAGGACCATATGTTGCTGGGATCCATTTTGAATATCCGACAGAAAACATGCTTCTCTTTTCATCATTGGTTCCAATTTCGTACAGCAAAGCAACAACAAGCCTGTGCCTAATCTCCTCACCTCATAGGAAAAAAGAGAAACGGATGACAAGACAGTTAGAGTGAGAATCGAGAGCGGCAAACTACTTATGCAAGCGTACAAGCGATGTATGGGATTGATGGGGAAGAAACCAGAGGCGGCACCACTGACCTGTGGACGCGGTGCACCAGCAGTGTCGTCACAATCTTTCATCTCCATTCCATCACACACTCGAACCGATACCAATTCGATCAAACAAACAAAAGAGCAGGATACCATGGTGGCACATAGCTCAGGTCAACATGGTTCCATGGCAGCAACCTAAAATTCACAACAATATATGGTTATACGCCTGGAACACTATGAGAAAACAAATGTAAATCTAGATCTGCCTCCTCTTGAACACCAAACCAAATCACCAGGAGGATTTGTTGTTCCACTTTCAAACAGAGAGAGAGGGGAGGTTGGCCTCGCTGGCGTCCGTGGCGAGGTCGGGCACGCAGCTGACGATGCCTCCTTCGTCTTGCTCATGGCCTCCCGCAGCGGAGGAGCGCCGACGACCGCATCGACCTCGTCCTCCTGTGGCTTCCACGGGACGAGAGCTCGCAGCGCCGCCCACCTTCTCGGTCTTGCCGCCGCCTTGCCGACACGGCCGTGTGGAGAAGCAGCGCCGCACCTTGCTACGAGGGAGCATGGCCAGCGCCGGAGGAGCGATGGCGGCAGCAGCGGCGGCAGCAACCCTAGCAGGGAAAGAGTGGAGGGGCGGCCTAGGAGAGAGCGCGCACCGTCGCGCATACACTGGTGGAGGCGCAGTTCACGGCCGTCGTCGCGTGGACCAAGGCCGGCGCTCTTGCCTCTTTCCTCTTTTCCCCGTGTGCGCCGCCGCCGTCTTCTCATCCCACCCACTCCCCCCTCGAGACGACGACGTTGGTGTGGAGACGCTCGTGGCGGCGGAGGCGGAGGGATATGCGGGAGAGGAAACGAGAGAGAGGGAGGTCGCGTGCTGCCTTCGTGGCGGATCTTTTTGTTGAAAAGAACCGTCTGCGCGAATGAATTGACAAAAAAGACCACCTGTCAATAAATTTAACAAAAAGGACCCCCTCGGCTGTGGCGGCAGGTGCGGCAGGCCACACGTGGCACCTGCCGCCACACAGCAAGGCGGCAGCACTGTACCAACGGGAATCGGCGCTGGCGACGGAACGGCAGCGGCGTGTGGGGCCCGGCCGCCAAGGGACGTGGCGGCAGTACTGTACCTGGGGCGCGGCCGCTTCGCGGGCTGGCGGCAGCCCTGTTCATGGCCCTGCTGCTCTACTGCACGCTACGCTTATTGCTACTGCTGCTGCATGCGCTTTTAGTCGGCCACTGCTGCTAATTGGTACTGCTACTGCATGCGCTTTTAGCCAGCCACTGCTGCTGCTGCATGCAAGATGTTATTTTCTTGACATGCACGATGTTGTTAATTATGTCATTAACCTTTGTGTTAGAGCAGGAATTAGAGTTAGGATGCAGAGGATGTTTTAGTTGAAGAAAAGATAGATTAAGGTAAGATATACCCAATAATTAGTAACTGAATATTGTATTATTCGGTTTGACTAATAATCAAGTGGAAAAACATTTTAACATCCGTATTTACGTTTGAAATAATCATTTTTTATTAATATCATTCGGTTCGACTGGAAACATAATAATACGATGATAACATTTAAATATCGTATGACTTAAAAAATAACCGTATTTTCATTAGCAATAATCGGTTTGTTTTTAGTATCATTTGCTTAGAATTTAAACATAATAGTTTGTTTACGGATAATAATACGACAAATATTCAAAGCAGCGGTAACATCATTCACAACAGTACATCAATATAAAAAATATTCATAATATTACACGGCGTCATTTATACCTCAGCTTCAATATGGATGTCGTTCCGAATAAAATTAACCGTCACAAAGGTTCGAAAATATATCCGTCAGCATGCACATACCACCACTAATATATCAACGGAGTTAACCTATTATCACATGAACATAAATATTAGCCACGTATTATTTCCCCTATCAACAACATCAAAATAGCACTTGCATGAATCGTGGTCATCACCTCAAAAGGGAGATCGAGGATCGAAAAGCAATTTCTTCAACTACGTCATCTCCTCCTTGTTTGTTACTCAGATGATACTTTTTTTACCTAATTACATACATCATTAAGGATATTAGCATTTTATAATATACAAAACATAGATTATTAACAAAATAGACCTACGGTTTCGTAACTACACAACTTATTAATATACTCCCTCCGTCCCATAATTTAAGACGTTTTAAATCATCCAATGACCAATAACAACATAAACTTTTTCTTACTTACCATATTTATAAATTCTTGCATGTCAAACTAAATCGATACTCCCTCCGTTCCCAAATAATTGTCTTTCTAGCCATCTCAAATGGACTACAACATACGGATGTATGTAGACATATTTTAGAGTGTAGGTTCACTCATTTTGATCCGTATGTAGTCACTTATTGAAATCTTTAGAAAGACAATTATTTAGGAACGGAGGGAGTACATTTTAAAGGCCTAAAGCTAATCTACAATACTGTTAAATATTGCTTTACTAATTCCTGCTCTAACACAAAGGTTAATGATAGAATTAACAACATCGTGCATGTCTAGAAAATAACATCTTGCATGCAGCAGCAGTGGCCGGCTAAAAGTGCATGCAGTAGCTGTACCAATCAGCAGCAGTGGCCGGCTAAAAGCGCATGCAGCAGCATTAGCAATCAGCGTAGCAGTAGAACAGCAGGGCCATGAACAGGGCTGCCGCCAGCCCGCGAGGCGGCCGCTCCCCAGGTACAGTACTGCCGCCATGCCCCTTGGCAGTCGGACCCCACACGCTGCTGCCGTTCCGTCGCTAGCACCGATTCCCGTTGGTACAGTGCTGCCGCCTCGCTGTGTGGCGGCAGGTGCCACGTGTCGCCTGTCACACCTGCCGCCACAGCCGAGGGGGTCTTTTTTGTTAAATTTATCGGCATGTGGTCCTTTTTGTCAATTCATTCGCGCAGGTGGTCCTTTTCAGCAAAATATCTTCGTGGCGAAGATAACCTGGGGAGGTGTTATCTACGGTAGACGAGCGGCACAACCCCAATCCCTGCGACAGTAAATTTTTGACGTGGCTAGCGCGAGGGCTCGCCCTTGTAGCGACTGTTAAAGGGTTTAATTAACTCTTGCTTTCTGATAGGAAACTCTCCAAAACTAGGTAGAATATTATTCTCTGATTTCACAATGCTCAGCCTCAGCGTTGAGTTTCCGGTTAATGAAGATAGGGATGGCTCCTCCGTTTCAAAAAAAAAGATAGGGATGGCTCCTACGGTTAGAATGGAGCAAGGCAGTCAAGCACGTATAGCTGCACAATAACTTATTACACTTGGTCCTGTTGGTGAAAATAGCAATAATTTAATTATATTTCATAGAGTTTTGCGACACACTTATCTTGTTGGTGATGGATGAGGTCACAAGGGATATACAAGGAGATATCCCATGATGTATGCTCTTTGCGGATGATGTGATGCTAGTTGACGATAGTCGGACGGGGGTAAATAGAAAGTTAGAGTTATGGAGACAAACCTTGGAATCGAAAGGGTTTAGGCTTAGTAGAACTAAAACCAAGTACATGATGTGCAGTTTCAGTACTACTAGGTATGAGGAGGAGGAGGTTAGCCTTGATGGCCCACCTCAGAAGGACACCTTTCCGTATTTGGGGTCAATGCTGCAGGAGGATAGGGGTATTGATGAAGATGTGAACCATCGAATCAAAGCCGGATGGATGAAGTGGCGCAAAGCTTCTGGCATTCTTTATGACAAGAGAGTGCCACAAAAGCTAAAAGTCAAGTTCTACAGGACGGCGGTTCGACCTGCAATGTTGTATGGCGCTGAGTGTTGGCCGACTAAAAGGCGACATGTTCAACAGTTAGGTGTGGCGGAGATGCATATGTTGAGATGGATGTGTGGCCACACGAGGAAGGATCGAGTCCGGAATGATGATATACGAGATAGAGTTGGGGTAGCACCAACTGAAGAGAAGCTTGTCCAACATCGTCTGAGATGGTTTGGGCATATTCAGCGCAGGCCTCCAGAAACTCCAGTGCATGGCGGACGGCTAAACCGTGCGAAGAATGTCAAGAGAGGGCGGGGTAGACCGAATTTAACATGGGAGGAGTCCGTTAAGAGAGACCTGAAGGATTGGAGTATCACCAAAGAGCTAGCTATGGACAGGGGTGCGTGAAAGCTTGCTATCCATGTGCCAGAGCCATGAGTTGGTTGCGAGATCTTATGGGTTTCACCTTTAGCCTACCTCAACTTGTTTGGGACTAAAGGCTTTGTTGTTGTTGTAGAGTTTTGCGAGTGTCATCGCTAAGGCCAGTTCGGAGTTTGTTAAAAAGAGTCCTATGTATGTACTATTTCCTTACAGTGGGAAAAACATTTTGGTGGTGTGGTGCATATGTATGGTTCTGTTCATTCCCGTTTGGTTGTTATTTCCACTTTTCGTTCTTGGATATATCTAGAATGTTTTCTGCGGTTTTGCATACTGTGTCATATTGTAGTTTGAGGGCTAGTTTTAAGGTGACGTTGCCTTTTGTTATGTAACTTCCTGAAAAACCTGTCATGCTAACTCTTTTATTAAGTTGCTTTAGTTGCTTTAGTGTGTCATATATTGTAGTTTGAGGGTTAGCTTTAAGGAACTGCCTCCAGTTACTAGATTTCTACCAGAATTTATCTTGTTTGAACTTTGCTAGCTAGAGGCTTGCTGATATTCAACGTGGCAATAGTTGTATGTATACACCTTGGTGATAGTATTCTTAGATGCATTTGCTTCTACACACTGCAGGAAATTGAGAGTGAGGATGAGGAGTATGATGATGAGGCTGAGGATGAAGCTGAGCATGAAGTGGAGGCTGCCGATCCTGATGTGAAGAAAGCTGCAGCAGCACCTAAAGAGATAGAAAGGCAGCTGTCCAAAAAGGAGTTGAAAAGAAGGAACTGGCTGAACTTGATGCTGCGTTAGCTGAGTTGGGGATTTCTGAAAATGCCGCTGATGCTGAACAAGATGGAAACAACAGTAAATGCTCCGTTTTAAGTTTTTTTTTCCTTTTCATTCATATTTCTCTTTTGTAACCCTATGAAGGGCTAGTAATGTGGTTTCATGGCTTTTGTAAACTTTGTTCTTGCATGATAAACATTGTTGCAGCTGAGAAGAAAGGTGCGAATCAAACTGGTGATGGAGAGAGAAAGGAAGATGCAGCTGCCCCTTCAGAGAGCAAGGATGCCAAGAAGAAAAACAAGAAGGACAAGAACACAAAGGAGGCAAAGGAAGCTGAAGTGTGGGAGGAGGCAGCCAGTGCAGAACCCTAGGAAGACACAGCCGTGGATGTAAAGGAGTGCCTAGAGAAGATGGCCTTGATGATGACGAAGAAGTCGGGCAAGGAGACGGGCACAGCTGCAAAGATCGCCGGGCTCTGGCGGCGAAGAAGAAGCCCGACAGCCAGCCAGATAGGGCCTGCAGCCATAGGAAGAAGTCCGATGGGAACCGGAACCCCAAGAGAGGCAACATCATCACGGACTGGACTGGCAGAATCTAGGACGACGGTTCCTAGCGATCGAGCATGTGTGTGAGCATGGGTGCACACGTACATCGGAGATGGTTAGTTTGTGATTATGCTGGACTGCTGAAATATTGTATTTCATATTAAGGAGAGGGAATACGGACCAGCCTAGTCGGCAAAGGAAAGAAACAATTACCAAGAGGACTACTAATCTACTATAGAAACAGCAACAGCGAAAACAAGACACAGGCTACGACCTAAGAGCCATGAGATCAGAAGCTCCAGCTGCGCCCCAACAGTGAAGACTTTACTTGCATCTTTCTATCAACGCCTTTTCTTGTTCTACAAGGGAGAGATTCTCTCCAGCGAGCCACCATTCCCCCACGGATTAGTTTACAGAAAAAGCTCGCAAGGATTCTGCTCTACAATTTTGTTTCAGATTACTGATGATGCATGCTAGTACCAGTGTTTTGATATGTGGCTTTGCTGCTTGCCTGCCTGCTGGATTTTTTTTTTAAACTATGATGATTTTTATAGCAATTTCGGAAACTATACACTCTAATAGAGAAAAATCAAAAGTATCACCCCGTCAGCCTCCTGTTGGTCGAAAAGGGACTTTTCGGCCTCCTGATAACGAAGAGGACTTTTGTGTACCGTTGGCGAAGAGGACTTTTGGCCAACCGTTAACGAAGAGGACTTTTCGCCAACTTGGTCAAAAAGTACTTTTCGTAACAATTGGCCAAAGTCCTCTTGACAAACACTGCTCTACTTTTTAGAAAATTCATATCAAATAGGATTTTTTTTTTATTTTAATTTGATTCTTTTTGCATTATATTAGAAATTTTATGAAGTATCTGTAGATATCAAGTTTGACTAGATTTGGAAGTTTGAATTTGAATTTTCATGAATTTTCTTAAATCACTAAATTGCCTATAATTTGAGCTAGGAGTATTCTTTTTAGATGATTCTTTTTGCTACTGGTTCTTTGTGACTTTGTTTGTCAGTAGTAATTAATTGGTGAATTTTAGGATTATTTAAAGCAATTACAATTAGAAGAAATAGCATAAAACCTAACAAACACTAAAATAGAACTGTTTTCATAAATAAAACTAATTTTAAATAATTATAAAATTTTCCAATTAATTACTATTGATAAACAAATTCACAAAGAACCAGTAGCAAAAAGAATCATCTTAGAAAAATACTCCTAGCTCAAATTATAGGCAATCTAGTTATTTGAGCAAATTTATGAAAAAATCAAATTCATACTTTCAAATCTAGTCAAACTTGATATCTACAGATACTTCATAAAAATTTCTAATCTAATGCAAAAAGAATTAAATTAAAATACTAAAAAACCTATTTGATATGAATTTTCTAAAAAGTAGAGCAGGTGTTGGCCGAAGAGGGACTCTTTGGCCAACTGTTGGCCGAAAAGTACTTTTTGGCCAACGGTTGGCCGAAAAGTCACAGGAGGCCGAAAAGTCCCTTTTCGGTCAACAGGAGGCCGACGGGGTGATACTTTTAATTTTTCTCTATTAGAATGTATAGTTTCCGAATTTGCTATAAAAATCATCATAGTTTCAAAAAAAATCCTGCCTGCTGCGTGCTAGATGCTTCAGTCATTCCTGACATATTACACCTATTACTTCTTGGAGGGGTCGAGGACGTGCCCAGCAAAGACAACTGCGCCGGTGGCCTCCTCCACTATGTAGTAGGCAAATGGATGGTCGGCGATGAAATCCACCCGTGGAGGCGGTGGCCACGAGCCCCCAGCTGCGCATCCAGAAGGCGCAATGACCATAGTGACGGCGGCAGCTTCGGTTTCTTCCTCGTTTACCTCGAGGACGGCCTTGTGGATGACGTCCTCCGCTACTATCGGTAAGCCAGAGCCGTCATCCTCCACCATGTCAGATAGGTCGCCCTCTAGGCAGAAAGGCAGCTTGAGCCCCAGCTTGTTGAGGACGGCGACGATGCTGCTGTGGAAGGACAGCTTGAACTTTGGCACCCGGAACTCGCGGAGGTTGATCCACTGCTTCGGCAGGTGGTCGTGCAGGAACCCAGGCTGGGACGCTATCATGTCCAGCAGCCTCAACAGGCCGTCGTGGGCGTCCGGGAGGAAAATGCACATTGAGAACTGCGTATGTCCGGTATGATCGAAGCTGGAGTGCGTCCACGGAGCAGCAGGCTGGAATGGTTGAGTGTTGCCTGACCACGGATCACGGTGTACGGCATAGGGAATCGGAGGATAGCCAGACGGACCAACGCGGCCAAATGGACCATGGGGGGCATAGGGATTATTAGGAGGATAGCCAAACGGAGCACAACCAAGTGCACCATAAGGATATGGCCGAGGATAGTTGTATTGAAAGTAGGGGCCGCCAAACGGAGGAGGCGGAGGAATGGCATTTGGAGGGGCAAACTTGCCACGGTGATGGAGGTATGGTGCAGCAGGCATCGCTCGCGCAATGGCAGTGTGGAGCGGCGAATAATTTGGGGACGGACCACCATGGTTGTACGCACGAGGATGGGCGTACGGAGTTGCATAGCCACCGGGCTGGCCAACACGATTGTAGTTGCAGGGATCGGCAGAATTAACACGGCCCAACGGACGAGGATGCGCTTGTTCCTTGTGATCTGGCGTTGCCATCTTGTACCGGAGTTTGAGTACCTTGAACCCGTGGTGCACGGCGACCAACTGCGACTCCCGGCTCTGCATGAAGGGCACGTCGACCTGGCTGCCGTCGAGCCGGTGGAAGGGCTTGTGCACGGTGTGCCTCTGGTCGAACGGCTGGTCCTCCCACTTGCCCTTGAAGTATATGGCGTTGCCGAGCACCAGAGCCGTTGCTGGCTTTATCGACTCTGCCGGGAGGACAGAGTCGATGAGGTTCCTCTTCACTTGAGCCGCCCATGCGTTGATCTGGACACACGCTTCCTCCGGCGCGCCGCGGAAGTTGACGGTGCTCGCCTCGGCCTTGTACGTTCCCACGACGGCCTCGCGGAAGGCCGGCTTCAGCGGCCGTGTTAGGTCGCTCCACACGCTGCACGCGAACGCCACGCAGGGGCCGCCCAAGGCAGACCTGTCCTGGAGCGCGTCCACCGCCATGCGCGACACGAACTTCTCAATCTCGCCACGCGACCGCGCTCCGAGGACGTGGAGGATCTCGTCCAGTGTGGCGTCCCGAGCGCCGGCGGCCAAGAGCGCCAGAGCGGTGTAGATGGACAACGGCAAGAAGACTAGATTGTCGTCCGTGCTATCCTCGGCCAGGCCCCTCGTAAGCCCGGCGGCGAGCGCTGCCAGGCCGCTGGAGCAGGGATTCTTCGTCTGCCCTACTACATCGAACTGCACCGACGGGTTTCTGGTCAAAGGCACCTCGTCGTATCCTCCTGCAGGTAGCCGCCGCTGCTCGTTAAGCGCACCCCCATGTTTCTGTTGCACAATCCGCACCGGGCCTTTGCCATTGGTAGGGTCGACAACATGGCCTGCAAACATGATGACGCCGGACGCCTCCTCGACTATGAAATACGCGAACGGATGGTCGGCGACGAAATCCACCATGGGCTCCGGCATCATCATGGCACATCCAGGAGCCGCGAGCATCATGGTGACAGCCGCAGCTTCCGTCCCTTCCTCGTTGACCTCAATGACAGCCTTATGGATGACCTCTTGAACGACCAATGGGTAGCCTGTACCGTCGGCCTCCACCATGTCCGACAGGTCAGAACCCATGCCGAACGGTAGAACGAGGCCCAGCTGTTTGAGGGTTCCGATGATTTTGCTCGAGAAATCAAGCTTGAACTTGGGAACCCCGAAGTCGCCGACCTTGACGGGGAAGACCGGCAGGTGATCGTGCACGAATCCCGGACGGGAGGTTATCTCGTCGACGAGGCTCCCCAGGCCGTCGTACGCGTCCGGCAGGAAGATGCACATAGAGTACTGCGTGGGCTGCTTGAAGCCTTCCGTCCACTGGTACGGCTGATGATATCCCCGTTGTGGCATCTTGTACTGCAGCTTGAGGACCTTGAACCCATCGTGCACGGCGATGAAGTGGCGGGCCTGTCCCTGGTGTCTCTCTCGTCGAACGGCAGGTTCCACTTGCCTTTGAAGTATATGGCGTTGGCGAGAATGACGCTGGGCGCCATGCTAACGTCTTCAGGAGAGACGACCTTCTTGATGAGGTTCCTCGTGACCTCCGCCACCCAGTCGTTGATGTGCTGCGCCGCTTCCTCCGAGTTCTCCCGGAAATCCAAGGTGCGCGCCTCCGCCCTGTACGTGCCGACGACGGCCTCGCGGTAGGCCGGCTTCAGCGCCCGCCTCTTGTCGTTCCACACGCCGCACGCGAACCCGACGCTCGGCCCGCCGGATCCTGACAGGTCCTGGAGCGCGTCGTCCGCCATGCGGGAGATGGATTCCTCGAGCTCGTTGCGGGAGCGCGCGCCCAGGAGGCGGAGGACCTCGTCCAGGGTGTCCCCCCGGGCGCCGGGCGCCAGGAGCGCGACGGCGGCGTAGATGGAGAGCGGCGAGAAGACGAGGTTGGAGTCGGGGTTTGCGTCGGCGAGGCGCTTCATGACGCCGGCGGCTAGCTCCGCCGGGCCAGAGAAGGATTGCCGGTGCCGCGGCTTCTTGCTCCGACTGGCCATCATCGCGGGATCCATCAAAGCCACGCGCAGAGCACGTACTTACTTGCAGATCGTTCCTGCGACTGTTTTTTTTACAGATTTGCTATTTCACATCTAGATGTGAAATAGTTATCTCACATCTAAGTCCAATACCATTGATATTTTGTCTTTAATATTCGTGCAACCTGATTGTCTTATGCGTGGAAAAGAAAAGAAAAAACGGTTGTCTCGCTTGCTCGCTACCCAGCGCCGCGCACGGCGGCCGTGTCAGGTGCATGCGAGTGGGGGTGGGCTGGTCTTGGTTTATTTTTTGCATTCTTGGGCTGGTGGGCCGTTGTTTGTCTTGTCCCTTCACGGTTCCAGCCCAAGTGGAATGAGCGAAAGTGTGAGTGTTCGTTGATTTACTCTCGTTCCCTTATCCACTCTCATCCCCTTTCTTTTCTCTTTTCCATTTTTCTAAATTGATTAAGTTTTTTTGTCGATGTCAGTTAACTGTCTACCATCAAATAGGGGTCTATCTTTTTTCTCGTCTCGGCTGTAAATTCATCCTCAACTCTCAACTAGGACCTGATTTTTTTGTCCTAGTCGCAATCCTGCCCTCAAACTTGTAACTATGTCATGTCGTTCTTTTGCCCCAGTTGCAAGTACACCTCGACTCGCAACCGAGGGCTAACTTTTTTGTCCCGCTTGCAAGTTCACACTTGACTCATAGCTCGAGCTGGTCTTTTTAGTGTCGATTGCAAGTCCACCTCGACTCGCAAATGGGGTTTGACCTTTTGTGTTCCAGATGCAAGTCCACCATCGACTTGCAATCTGCGGCCTGAATTGTTTTGTCCTAGTTGATAGTCCAACCTCGACTCACACTCGGGTAAACCTTTTTCGTCCCGATTGCAAGTCCACCCTTGACTCGCAAATGGGGTCCGATCCTTTTGTCTCACTTGCAAATCCATCCATGACTCATAATCGGTATCCAACATTTTTGTCTCGATTGCAAGTCCACCTTGATTCATGAATCGAGACCCGATCCTCTTTTTGTCTCGATTGCAAATCCATCATCGACTAAGAATCGGTGTCCAACATTTTTTGTCTCAGCTTGCAAGTCCACCTTGACTCATAATCGGGCCCAATCTTTTTTGTCTCGATTGCAATTCCATGCTCGACTCGCAACTAGGGTCCAACATTTTTTTGTCTCAGTTGCAAGTCCACCCTTGACTCACAACTGAGGCCCGATCCTTTTTTGTCTCAGTTGCAAATCTATCCTCGACTCGTAACTAGGGACCAACATTTTTTTGTCTCAGTTCCGAGTCCAACCTTGACTCATAACTAGGCCAGTTTAGTGCGAGTAAAAAGCTTGTTTGATAAGCAAACAAACAAACCTAGACCCAGACTTGCACTCGCACAAGGCCCAGACCCTTTTCACAACACGTTCTTTTTTATGGTGACAAACAAGCAGGCTGGGGGTGGAGGCCTATGTACACAATAACAAATACGGAGCGAATAATTTGGCATCGGAAGAGTTATAAACATGGCGTTGTCATCTTAGATGTGATATATTATATCACATCTAGAATATATCACATTTAGATGATACATAGTCAGACCCGTTTTTTTATGGTCCCTGGCGACTTTTCTTTGCTTGATTGATCCGGACAGGTCCTGGAGCATGTAGTACTATATACTATATGGACTCGCACCAGCATCGGACTCGATTTGGATTTGCAGTCGGTTCGGTTACAGCGACGTTTTTTTTTTTTTTTAGAATCACAACGTCGGTTTCATTTTTTTCTAGGAAGCAACGTCGGTTTTCTTTTTCCTTTTTGTTGTGCCAGTTTGGGCTAACACGGCCTTCCACTGCTCTTGTATGTTTGCATCTCCCTAAGGAAAAAAATCGTATCAATTTGGTGCGGCCCGCAGCTCACGCCTATACTAATATTTTGGACAAATTTTTATATTTTTATTTTATAAATTTTAAATCTGTGATGTTTTTTTTTACGAAAAACTTCCAATCTATTCATCTTCAATCATGGCAGTACAACGAACACCAGAAATAAAAGTTACATCCAGATTCATAGACCATCTAGCGACGACTACAAGCACTGAAGCAAGTCGAAGGCGCGCCGCCGTCATCACCCCTCCATCGCCGGAGTCGGGCACAACTTGTTGTAGTAGACAGTCGGGAAGTCGTCGTGCTAAGGCCCCATAGGACCAGCGCACCAGAACAGCAACCGCCGTCGATGAAGAATAACGTAGCTTGGAAGGATTCAACCCGAAGACACACGAACGTAGACGAACAACGACGAGATCCGAGCAAATCCACCGAAGATAGATCCGCTGGAGACACACCTCCACACGCCCACCAACGATGCTAGATGCACGCCGGAACGGGGGCTAGGTGGGGAGACCTTTATTCCATCTTCAGGGAGCCACCGCCGTCTCGCCTTCCTGAGCATGACACAAACCCTAACAAGACAGGAAAAAACAACTGACAACAGAGTCCTCCCGTCGGCCCTTGACAGGGTCCACCGCGCCCCCATGGCCCTAGGGCCACCGGAGTCGAGGCGAACCTGCGGCGGCGCCGGCGAGAGGCAGAAACCCTAGCTTTCTTTCTTGGAGTTATCACCTTGATTCCCAAAGTAGTTGGGGTGATGTTTTTAATACATTCTTGTCTACTTTCACAGTTTCACTGATGCATCCGATCATCATCATGACAAACGAAACCCAAAAAAACAAGACATGGCAAATGTGGCTAGCGTCTTCAAATCATTGGGGAAAAAAAAGTACTCTTTTGCGTGCATAAAAAACATCATATAGAAGCATTTCATCCTGTATTCTGTAAGTGATGTCAAGGCGACCACAATACCAGTTTATTGGGAAGGATAGGACTACAGAATAATTGCTTGGGTGCGTAGGAAGGACATGAAGAATGGAGGCAATGAGACATGATACACAGAAAGGAACAGACGCATTTTGGTGTTGCCATTCCAACTGCGGGCATTCGATAAAACTCCGACGCAAAAACCAAATATTGGTCTGGACCGTGCCTCACGCCCGGCATTCGGGCGAGGCGCTGTAGAGGGTGAAGTCGAGCGGCGTCTTGGCGGCGTAGGTGAAGGTGATGGGCTTGCCGTTGAAGATGGGCCAGCCGCTGTTGATGAGGCACAGCCCTTCCTCCCGGTTGAGCAGCCGGATCTTGGTCGTGTCCAGGATCACCGCCTTCACCTCGCCGAGGTTGCACGACATCACCACGCCGCTCTGCGGGCACGAGCACAGGTTCTCCACCGTCACCTCGTGCTGCGGCACGTTCAGGACCCGCCGCCCCGTCAGCACCGACGACACGCGGATGTCCTCCAGCTGGCACGGCCCGGGGTCGCCACCGGCATGCCCTGCGGACACGTCAACGGTACGTGAGATCCAGTCCAAGGATCGATGTGATTAAACTGCGACGGCGAAGCATTATATTATCCTTGCGTACCTGTATGGAGAAGAGCTGCAGCGAAGAGCAGGACGAGGATGCAGGTCTTGGACGCCATGGCTGAAGAGCTAAGAACAAAGGTGGTTCAGGCGAAGATTTGATGTGATGAAGATTGCTTGGCCAGCTATTATATAGGCCTGCCGGCTCATGCATACGGAGTACCCATCGGATATACGTCGATCATGAGTTTCGTGCTTCCGTTTATAATCCCCTTCCATGCATGCTCTCTCTCTCGTTGTAAGATTCCGTAATGATTTGCAGTTTCTTACCAAGTATACTTACTTTGATCTCAACGAAATTAAGGCCGTGAGATTATTCGGTAAGCAATCAACTAATCATCTCCGACCGAATCCGTGCACTGATTTCTTCTATCTTCAGGAGAGTACGGACACAAGTTTGGAATGAAATCATCCTCCGTGCATACCGACGACAGAAATACGATTTGGAGTCACAAGTACAAATGGAATACAAATTAGTCGGTTGATAAGTAGCCGTCAGATTTGGCCAACGCACAGGTCACTAAAACACCACTGCTGCTTCCTCCCATGTCACCGCAATGCTCGGATGCGTGAGCGCGGAGGTTTCCCTCCTCGGCTCCTCGCAGGACAACCGACGTGGCCGCTCGCTCCATTGCAGCGCCGCCGTCATCGACTTGTCGCGCCGCCGTCCTCGTATGCAACGCCGGCGGCAGCAGCGCCAGCTTCATTGCAGCGCAGCCGTCCTCGTTTGCAGCACCGGCGGCAGGAACGCCCGCTCCATTGCAGCGCCGCTGTCATCGACTTGTCGCGCCACTGGCAGCAGCGCCGCCGTCCTCGTATGCAGCGCCGGCGGCAGGAACGCCCGCTCCATTGCAGCGCCGCCGTCCTCGTATGCAGCGCCCCCTCCATTGCAGCGTCGGTGGCATCAGCGCTGCCATGCTCGACTTGTCATGCCGCCGACAATAGCGTCCGTCCATTGCAGCGCCGCCGTCCTCATATGCAGCGCCGGCGGCAGCAGCACCGCCGCGAGCGCAGCAAGCCGGTGGCTGCTGCAAGGATTCGCGGTGCTCCGACGGCGGGCTCAAAGCAGCCGGGAGTGGCGTGCTCGCGAAATCTGGTGTGCAGCCGCGAGATTTGGCATTGGAGAGGAGAGTACGGCGGCGACTGGAGTTAGCGAGGAGGAGAAAAGATGCGGTCCGGGTGAATCGATGGGGATAAGGCTGGAGAAAGAGCGGTGGGCTGGCCCCACGGGAACACGTGTCGCACAACGGAGGAGACTTACAACGCGAGAAATCAGCCGGCTTATAATAAAACGTTTTCCAAAGATACTATCTGTACATTGGATTTGCCGAAAGTCAAATACTATCTACCCGGTGTCGATCCGCTCGCCCATCTTGGTCCCATCGAATCTCTGCGACTACCTATCGGCGACACCTTTGGTTACTTGAAGGTGTCAAGCAGTAGTCATAGCCGTCACACTGAAACTCGAGACGGAAGTTCACGAACAGCTTCTCCCTCACCCCGAAGAAGCCGGTCTTGCTCTTCGAGACCTTCGGCGGCAGGATGGCGGTGGCAGGGTGAATGAAGATTCTTCAATTCGACGGTGCGGTGGCGGTCTAAATTTAGGCGCGAATGGGTCGAAGGCGGACGAAAACAAACGTTTGTTCGTTTGCTCCCGCGTGTTGGGCCGTAATTTGTGTCCGTTTACTTTCAAATGGACGCGGCAGGGACCATTTAGGGTCGTGCATTGGAGTTGACCGAAAAATCTGACGTTAGATTTTTAACTGATTCCGGTAAATAAAGAGCGTTGTTCGGCTTAAAATAAAGTTAAAATAAAACGCAAGTTTCAGTACGCTTAGCCTCCTCCCAAAACCTCCTAGTAATTTTTTTGGTTCCTTTATAAACACTTTACTGAATAAATAAAGAGCGTTGTTCGACCAAAAAAGGTAAAATGAAACGCAAGTTTCAGTTGGCTCAGCCTTAGGCGGTCCCTGAAACTTGAGTCTGTCTAAGTGTGACACTGATGGCTACTAGCCTGGATCTGGATGAAGGACGAGCAAGCAAGTTTGACTACTGCTCGTGTACGTACGTGGTGACCTCGCTGGGAAGAAAGGCATGGCCATGAAACATGCTCAGGGAGGCCAAGCCATCGGTGTCGTTGTCCTCCTCCTCGTCGTCGTGGAAGGCACGCCGTGACATGTTCCTCGTCTCTTCTTTGGAGTAGCGGAACACTGACCGCACCGCTCTGCGCCTCGTGTCGACCTCGACCAGCCACACCGTGTCGTCTCCCCCGGCTTCGACACCAGCGTGACGTCGCGAGAAAATTGCGCGAAATCTGCAATTGGGCGTTGGAAGCGGACGGTGCAAAGTTTGATAATTTTACGCCACAAGATGTCGAGTCTAGGGCTATACGTTACAAAAAGTTCTAAATCGCGTATAAACGCGTATTGACGGTGTATCTGACCGGCGGGGCCCTCATGGCATTCTTTTTGCAGAAACCCCCTGCACCTTCTTCGTCCTCACGCGCCGCGGGGCCCGATCTGGATCGAGGGGAGGAGCCCCTCGAGCCGAAGCTCCTTCGCCTCCCGTAACCCCCGCCCCGCCCTGGCCTCCTCCTCGCCGCGCCGCCGGACGGCCTCCGGAGCACCACCACCGGCGACCAGACCGTGCCGCCCCCGCACTCGCCTCTCTCTTCTCTCCTCCTTCCATTTTTCTTCTCTCTCTCTCTCTCTCTCCAAGCTCTCTCTCTGACGCGCCGCCTTGGTTCCGTCTTCTTGACTCGGCGGCAGATAGCTCTTCAGCGCCACGCCTCGATCCTCGCGTCCTGCGGAAGATCGCATCCCGCACCGCCTGCAGCTTCAAGGGGCGGAACCTCGTCGAGGCCATCTCGCCGAGAGCGACGAAGCGCTCTGGGGTTCCCGAGCTGCAGAACCGGCGACGGCGATGCGTGGTGGCGGCGTCGGGCGGCGTGGGGAGTCGGGCGGCAGAGCTAACGGAGCACGGAGGCGGCTTCTTAGGCGCGGCGCGATCGCGAGAGGTGTTTGAGGAGGGTGGCGAGCGCGCGGCGGGCGGGACGGTGGCGCGGCCGCGGCGGCGGCGAAGGCGGGGTGAGTGTGGGGGGAGGCGAGTGCTCATGAGCGGAGAACGGGAGCGCCCGTGAGCCGGGCGGAGGAGCGCCATGAGAGGAGGCGGCGGTGGCGGAGACTTGGCCTCGGAGATGAGCCGCGGATGAGCGCGAGATGGCGTCGAGCTCGAACGGGAGAGGGAGGAGGCGCTTCCAGTGTCGAGGCCCCGAAGAGACGGTGGAGTCCACGAGCGAGGCCGTGGCGGTGCGGCGAGGGCAGCTCCGCGCAAGCGGGCCGTGGTGATGCGAGTGGGAGCTTGGGCTCGATGGATTCTCCTCGATCCGCATCGGGCGCCGATGTGCGGGGTTTCGCAAAAAGAATGCCACATCGGCAGCTGACATGCCGGCCCCGCCGGTCAGATACACCGTCAATACGCGTTTATACGCGATTTAGACATTTTTGTAACGTATAGCCCCAGACTTGGTATTGACACGTAAAAATTACCAAACTTGATACCAATCTACTTTCAATGCCCCAATTGTGGTACTTATGTGCAATTTACTCTGGCGTCCCTCGCTCACCATGAAGCAGAGCGCGTCGGGGTCGACCATGCTCACGACGGGGTACTCCGGCGGGACACGCGGGAGGTGCTCGTAGCCGGAGAAGGCCCAGAGCTCGGCGGCACGGAACTCGCCGTCCTTCTCCCACTCCATGCCGCCGCCCCGCGCCTTGCCCAGGGTCCAGATGGTGACGGTGAAGACGAAGAGCAGGCCGCGGTCGACGCTGACGAACTTCACCGCGTCGCCGGCGGTGACGGAGACGCTCCGGGACGCCTCGGGGCACTCCTGGCCGTGGTTGGGCTTCGCCCAAGGGGTGTCGACGGGCAGCGGCACGTACGTGAGCGCGGAGCCGCCGTCGGCGAACACACGGCCGACCAGGATGCCACGGTAGTAGTCGACCCAGCACAGGAACCGGCCGCCGACGGGTACGACGGCGTCGGTCTCCCAGCACTGCAGCGTCAGGTCCTTGCCCCTGCCGTCGAGGACCTTCACGCGCCTCACCTCCCAGTTGTCGGACTCGGACGGCCCCGGGCCTGGCGAGAGCAGCAGGCAGAGGTCGAACGCCACCGGCGTGCCGTCGCCTCCAGCCGTGCGGAGCTCGGCCACGGCGAACGCGCCCTCGCCGCGGCGACGCAGGATGCCGATGGCCTTCCTGGTGAGCGCGGACCGGGGAAGCAGCGACAGAGACGGCGGCCGGGCGCCCGTCGCCTTGTAGAGGAAGTAATCGATGCTGCGGGGGGAAACGGTGAGCTGGAGGAGAACGGAGTCCTCGTGCGCAGCGACGACGCGGGGGTACGCGGAAGACGAGTCCTCCTTGCTCGGTCCAGACGGCCAACGGAGGTAGAGGCGGGAGGTCGCCGGTGGCGCGTCGAACCGGAAAGACACGCTGATGACCGTGCCGGTGGAGGTGCGGGACGACGCCACGGTGACCGCGTCGGCATCGGCCTGGTCCTCGCGGTGGCCGAGCCGATCGAGCAGCGCCCAGGGAGGGCGGGGCACGACGGCCGTGGGATCATCCAAGGTTTTGCTGGGTCGGGCCTCCATGGCTGCCTTGGTTTTTCCGACCGCAATTTGCAACCTTTTTCTTTGGGTCACGATAACTGCCACACGTGTGGCATGGATGCGAACCCGCCCACACGCCTTGTGTGGCGTGAATAGAAACCCGCCCGCACGACCGCGTCCGGGCGCGCAATTGCACAGCCTGCACGTCCGGTGTGTGGCAATCCGCGCCAGATTTGCCGTCCGGGCCGCAGACGACCACGCTCAAGACGACCCGGCCGTTCCCGGCCTCGATCCATCCCTCTCGCTCGCCGCCATCGCCCCCACCTCTCGAACCCCGACCTCCGTCGCGGCCATCTCTGGTTGCCATGGCAACCAGACAGATCCATAGGGCACTCCCACCGTAAACCACACCCCAACCCTCCCCACCCCCACCCCCACTCCAACCCACCCTCCGAGACGATCGGCTAAAACCAGTGAAATCTCCCGATCTCATCCTTCTCATCCTTAAGGCTGAAAATCTCCGATCTTGTAATCGGGTCCATGCTATAGGGTAGAACACTGCATGGTTCAAAGTATATTCGCAATTTCGAGCGAAATACACCAGATCGCCATGTACTACGCTTGAGATTAACTTAAGTTCCTAGTTTGATTGACGCAAGTAGTTGGGTATGAAATGGATGAGTAGGAATCCCTAAAAAAAGGAGAGGAAGGACAACTTTGGAATGAGGGGGTGGGAAAAATTAATTGCCACTTGTGTATAACGACAATTGCCACCTTTCGTTGTCAGTAACTGCCACCTATTTGACCTGTTGCTTGCCATCCCTATCTTCTATGTGCAAGCAGCGGAAGAATACAATTCTTGTGGATTGTTGATGCGTTATTGTTCGTGCAGCGATTGAGAACACATTGGAAAGAAGCGAGACACGGAAAGAATGAATCACAAAGATGGCGTTGATACTTGGGGTTCTCAAAGGCCAGAAACGCCCCCTTGGGATGCATCAGAGTACAGTCAACTCATCTCTGCAGGGCAGTTGCTACCACTACTAGAATAGTATGCAGGTGTTGGTATGATGCGTGATAACAAAAGAAGAGAACAGTTGCCATCTTCGCAACGGTGAAGATGACATTCTACTTATGTCGTACACTGTCATTTTTTTGCAGGTTCTTATGACCAAAACACTCTTAGGGGGCCCCCGTGGCAAGTTCAGTCGCAAGGCGCTAACACTAACAAATGTACGGGCAACCAACTTCAACTAGCTAATATGGCTAATCAAGGTAACGCAAACGAAAAAAGAGCACATACTTGTGTGGACATGAAAAATCAACATGAAAAAGAAAATGGCAAAAGGACTCACGAGTTACTCACGGGTGAAAATGCAGAGCCTTCATGCATCACGTGGCATCAGGCAGCACCCATGTACCTACCATCGACGTCATACACAGGTGAGTCCATAAAAAAGTGAAGTTGCGGATGCGCACTTAGCAGAAGGAGCATAGTTGACAACTGCAATTGCCATGAATGGACATCTACAATTGCCATGTGTAAAAAACTGCAGTTGTCATCCACGACAACTGTTGTTGCCATCCACGACAGCTGCGATTGCCATGGAGGAACAATCTGCGATTGCCATGCAAGTGCAACTACAGATTGCCATGCCATGATAGTTGCGATTGCCATGGAGGAACAACTGCGATTGCCATGCAAGTGCAACTACGATTGCCATGCCATGCCAACTGCGATTGCCATGAAGGAACAACTGCAGCTGCCATACCGGTGCAACTACGCTTGCCATTCCAGAAAACTGCAGCTGCCACGTCGAGGCAATCGCAGCTGCGATTGCGATTAGCACAAACTGCATTTGCCATGAATTGACCAACCACTACTATGCTTACAGGTTATTACGGTGGTGGTAACCCGCAAACGCCTCGTGGCAAGCTTCACAAATTGCAGGTGGAGCACGTCATTTTGGTGTCACAGACCACACAAGATGGTCACATGCAGCACAACAAGGTAAGGAAAAAAGCGAACCACAAAACAGCACTACATTTGTTTTTCCGCAAAAACGCGTGTGCAAAAAAAAAAGAATTGAAGCAGTGATGGTGGACAAAACCAAGCATAAAACGCGACAAGTGGTTGCGTGTAAATGAGTCATGCATTGTCTTTGAAAAATTGCCAACTGCTAAAAGCATGTGTGCATCACTAATGGTTGAATGCATTTCGCCTAGTGAGATCAATCTTACAATGCAGTAGTTTTGTTGCTAGAACACAGTGGTTGCCATTTGTTGGTAGCAGTGTTTGCCATGTATGCAGGACTGCAGCTGCCATGCATATAGAACCCAAGTTTTCGTACTAAAAAATAAAGGAGCTTGTTGTCGTGCATTGGCAAACAATAGTTGCCATGTTTGTTGAACCATAGCTGCCATGACTGGACAGCTACAGCTTGCCATACATGTCCACGCACGCACTCACGGCTTGTTTGTTTGAAATGATGTCATGCCAAATCACTCGAATTTGATGTGATCCGCTATATAAACATGTTATTCAAACAAAAATCTTACTCTCGTACCTGTTTTTTCTATTACAGTGCCTACAACTACAATGACAGCGGCGCGGGGACATCTACTGCAGGGAGCTCTGAGCGCACGGAAGACACGTTCCACCAGCCAGCAGACAATCATGTCGCAAACAATTTCGAGTCAGAGTCGGAAATGGCAATCATTCCAGCAATGCCGACAAGCACCCCTTTGAACACAAGCACTGGCAACACTCAAGTAGATGGAACTGCCGCCGATACTGAAATGAATGATGAAACTGACGACGACGCACAAGGGGATGAAGATGGTGGGCAATCAAAGATCGTGGTACCTCAGCCACCGTACGTTGGGCAGAGATTTGAATCGTTCGAAGAAGCAAAGGAATTCTACCAGACATATGCAAAGTTCCATGGGTTTGCCGTCAACACCGAATACCATAGAAAAATTAAGAAAACTAACGAGTACAGCAGAGGTGAGATGAGGTGCCACAAGGCACGAAGGAACAAGAAAGGGAAAGGTGTTGCGGCTGTCGTTCCGGAACGAAAGAGAGGGATCATTCTCAAGACGGGTTGCCATGTCCGGTGTAAGCTAAACGTAGATGGAACACAGTATGTGGTCACTGAGTACTTTGACGAGCACAACCACAAACTCATAAAGAAGTTCGACCTTATAAAATTTCTGACCACCCACAGAGGGTTCACCCCCGTCGAAAGGCAATTCGTAAAGCTGCTACATGATTGTAACGTCGGTCCATCAAGAATGGTCCAGATACTATCGCTCATCCACAGCAAAAAGGGGACTCTGAGTAGCATGCCGTACATACCAGCTGTCGTCACAAACCTACAGGCCAAATACCATAGAGAGAGCAAGTTGGCTGACATAGAGGCCACAATGGCCTACTTCGATGAGAAAGCGAAGGAAGATCCAGATTTCTTCTACAGGATAAGGTTGGACGATGAGGACCGTGTCAGGAACATGTATTGGGTGGATGGTGCTGCAAGGAGAGCCTACAAACATTTCCGAGATTGCATTTCATTCGACACGACGTCCCTCACCAATATGTACAAGATGCCATGCGCTCCGTTCATAGGAATAAAAACAACAATCAGTCATTGCAGTTCGGCTGCGGGCTCGTTCGGAACGAAGACACGGATGGGTACGTTTGGCTGTTCAAGACCTTCTTGGAGTGCATGGATGGACTGTTGGAAATATGCCCTAGAGGCAATAATAAAAGGATTATTATTATATTTCCTTGTTCATGATAATTGTCTTTTATTCATGCTATAATTGTATTATCCAGAAATCGTAATACACGTGTGAATAAATAGACCACAATATGTCCCTAGTGAGCCTCTAGTTGACTAGCTCGTTGATCAATAGATAGTCATGGTTTCCTGACTATGGACATTGGATGTCGTTGATAACGGGATCACATCATTAGGAGAATGATGTGATGGACAAGACCCAATCCTAAGCATAGCACAAGATTGTGTAGTTCGTTTTGCTAGAGCTTTTCCAATGTCATGTATCTCTTCCTTAGACCATGAGATCGTGTAACTCCCGGATACCGTAGGAGTGCTTTGGGTGTACCAAACGTCACAACGTAACTGGGTGACTATAAAGGTGCACTACAGGTATCTCGGAAAGTATCTGTTGGCTTGACACGGATCGAGACTGGGATTTGTCACTCCGTATGACGGAGAGGTATCACTGGGCCCACTCGGTAGTGCATCATCATAATGAGCTCAAAGTGACCAAGTGTCTGATCACGGGATCATGCATTATGGTACGAGTAAAGTGACTTGCCGGTAACGAGACTGAACGAGGTATTGGGATACCGACGATCGAGTCTCGGGCAAGTAACATACCGCGTCGACAAAGGAATAGTATACGGGTTGCTTGAATCCTCGACATCGTGGTTCATCCGATGAGATCATCGAGGAGTATGTGGGAGCCAACATGGGTATCCAGATCCCACTGTTGGTTATTGACCGGAGAGCCGTCTCGGTCATGTCTACATGTCTCCCGAACCCGCAGGGTCTACACACTTAAGGTTAGGTGACGCTAGGGTTATTAGGAAGACTTGTATGTGATTACCGAATGTTGTTCGGAGTCCCGGATGAGATCCCGAACGTCACGAGGAGTTCCGGAATAGTCCAGAGGTAAAGATTTATATATGGGAAGTCATCATACGGTCACCGGAAAGGTTTGGGGGCATATCGGTATTGTACCGGGGCCACCGGAGGGGTTCCGGGGGTCCACCGGGAGGGGCTACCTCTTTCGGGGGGCCTTATGGGCTGTATGAGGAAGGGATCCAGCCCAAAGTGGGCTGGGGCGCCACTCTCCCCTAGGGCCCATGCGCCTAGGGTTGGGAAACCCCGAGGGGGCGCCTTGCTTGGGGGCAAGCCCTCCCTGGTCCGCCCCCTCTAGATGCCATCTAGAGGGGCCGCCCCTTCTCCCTTCCCCTATAAATAGAGGCGAGGGAGGCTGCAACACACTTGAAGGCGCAGCCCTCCCTCCCAACACCTCTCCTCCTCCGCGTGTGCTTGGCGAAGCCTCGCCGAGAATCGCCACTCCACCATCATCACGCCGTCGTCTTTGCTCTTGAGCCATCTTCCTCAACCTCTCCTTCCCCTTGCTGGATCAAGAAGGAGGAGACGTCATCCGCTCCGTACGTGTGTTGAACGCGGAGGTGCCGTCCGTTCGGCGCTAGGATCTCCGGTGATAGGATCATGACGAGAACGACTACTTCAACCCCGTTCTTTTGAACGCTTCCACTCGCGATCTACAAAGTGGTATGTAGATGCAATCTCTCTCCCATGACTCGTTGCTTAGATGAAATCATAGATGGATCTTGGTGAAACCGTAGGAAAAATTTTAATTTTCTGCAACGTTCCCCAACAGTGGTATCAGAGCTAGGTCTATGCGTAGTTCTCTTTTGCACGAGTAGAACACAATTTTGTTGTGGGCGTAGATCTTGTCAACTTGCTTGCCGCTACTAGTCTTATCTTTTTTCAGCGGTATTGTGGGATGAAGTGGCCCGGACCAACCTTACACGTACGCTTACGTGAGACCGGTTCCACCGATCGACATGCACTAGTTGCATAAGGTGGTGGCGGGTGTCTGCTCTCCCACTTTAGTTGGAGCGAATTTGATGAAAAGGGTCCTTATGAAGGGTAAATAGAAGTTGACAAAATCACGTTGTGGTTATTCGTAGGTAAGGAAACGTTCTTGCTAGAACCCAATTGCAGCCACGTAAAAGATGCAACAACAATTAGAGGACGTCTAACTTGTTTTTGCAGCAATTGTCATGTGATGTGATATGGCCAGAAGTTGTGATGAATGATGAATGACATATTGTGATGTATGAGATCATGTTCTTGTAATAGGAACCACGACTTGCATGTCGATGAGTATGACAACCGGCAGGAGCCATAGGAGTTGTCTTTATTTTTGTATGACCTGCGAGTCATTAAAGAACACCATGTAAATTACTTTACTTTATTGCTAAACACGTTAGCCATAGAAGTAGAAGTAGTCGTTGGCGTGACAACTTCATGAAGACACGATGATGGAGATCATGATGATGGATATCATGGTGTCATGCCGGTGACAAGATGATCATGGAGCCCCGAAGATGGAGATCAATGGAGCTATATGATATTGGCCATATCATGTCACTACTATATATAATTGCATGTGATGTTTATTATGTTTATGCATCTTGTTTACTTAGAACGACGGTAGTAAATAAGATGATCCTTATAATAATTTCAAGAAAGTGTTCCCCTAATCGTGCACCATTGCTAAAGTTCGTCGCTTCAAGCACCACGTGATGATCGGGTGTGATAGATCCTTACGCTCACATACAACGGGTGTAAGACAGATTTACACATGCGTAACACTTAGGGTTAACTTGACGAGCCTAGCATGTACGGACATGGCCTCGGAACACAAGAGACCGAAAGGTCGAACACGAGTCGTATGGAAGATACGATCAACATGGAGATGTTCATCGACGATGACTAGTCCGTCTCACGTGATGATCGGACACGGCCTAGTCGACTCGGATCGTAACACTTAGATGACTAGAGGGATGTCGATCTGTTGGGGAACGCTGCAGAAAATTAAAATTTTCCCTACGGTTTCACCAAGATCCATCTATGAGTTCTACTAAGCAACGAGTCAAGGAGAGAGTTTGCATCTACATACCACTTGTAGATCGAGTACGGAAGCGATTGAGGGAGTGGTGATGATGAAGACGCTCCCAACGTGATTCCGATCACCGATGACCAAGTGCTGAACGGACAGCACCTCCGCGCCAACACACGTGACAGATTTACGGCGCCTCCTTCGCCTTGATCCAGCAAGGAGGAAGGAGAGGTTGAGGAAGATCACTCCAATGGCAGCACGACGGCGTGATGCGATGGAGGGATCAGATCGGGCAGGGCTTCGCCAAGCGTGCGGAGGAGGAGGAGAGGTGTTGGGAGGGAGGGCTGCGCCTTCAATGGTGTGTGCAGCCCTCCCTCTACCCCTACTTATAGGGGAAAGGAGGAGGGCGGCCCCTCTAGATCCATCTAGAGGGGGGGGGGGCCAAGGGAGGGGGGTTGCCCCCAAGCAAGGGGCGCGCCCCCCTTAGGGTTTCCCCCCTCAACCCTAGGCGCATGGGCCAAGGGGAGGGGGTGCGCCCAGCCCATGAGGGGCTGGCTGCCCCCACGCAGCCCAAGTGGCCCCCCAAAGGGTGGCCCCCCGGTGGTCCTCCGGAACCCTTCCGTGGACCCTCCATAAAACCGATATGACCAAAACCTTCCGGTGTCCGCTTGATGACTTCCCATATATAAATATTTACCTCCGACCATTCCGAACTCCTCGTGACATCCGGATCTCATCCGGACTCAACAACATTCGTAATCACATACAAGTCTTCCTATTAACCCTAGCGCCACCGAACCTTATGTGTAGACCCTACGGGTTCGGAGACATGCGATATGACCGACGCTCTCAGTCAATAACCAACAGCGGATCTGGATACCCATGTTGGCTCCCACATGCTCCTCGATGATGTCATCGGATGAACCACGATGTCTAGGGTTCAAGCAACCCCGTATGCTATTCCTTTGTCGCGGTATGTTACTTGCCCGAGACTCGATCGTCGGTATCCCAATACCTCGCTTAGTCTCGTTACGGCAAGTCACTTTACTCGCACAGAATGCATGATCCCGTGACCGCACACTTGGTCACTTTGAGCTCATTATGATGATGCACTACCGAGTGGGCCCAGTGATACCTCTCCGTCATACGGAGTGACAAATCCTCGCCTCGATCCGTGTCAACCCAATGACACTTTCGAGATACCGTAATGCACCTTTATAGTCACCCGCTTACGCCAGACGCTTGGTACACCCAAAGCATTCCTACGGTATCCGGAGTTGCACGATCTCACGGTCTAAGGAAGAGATACTTGACATTGGAAAAGCTCTAGCAAAACGAACTACACGATCTTTGTGCTATGCTTAGGATTGTCTTGTCCATCACGCCATTCTCCTAATGACGTGATCCCGCTTATCAATGACATCGATGTCCATAGTCGAAACCATGACTATCTGTTGACCAACGAGCTAGTCAACTAGAGGCTCACTAGGGACGATTGTGGTCTATGTATTCACACGTGTATCACGATTTCCGTATGATACTGCTTATAGCATGAATAAAAGACAATTATCATGAACAAGGAAATACAATAATAATACTTTTATTATTGCCTCTAGGGCATATTTCCAACAGTCTCCCACTTGCACTAGAGTCAATAATCTAGTTTACATTGTGATGAATCGAACACCCATAGAGTTCTCGTGTTGATCATGTTTTGCCCATGAAGAGAGGTTTAGTCAACGGATCTGCGACATTCAGATCCGTATGCACTTTACAATTTCTATGTCTCCATCCCGAACATTTTCACGGATGGAGTTGAAGCGACGCTTGATGTGCTCGGTCTTCTTGTGAAACCTGGCTCCTTGGCAAGTGCAATAGCTCCAGTGTTGTCACAGAAGAGTTTGATCGGCCCCGACGCATTGGGTATGACTCTAGGTCGGTGATGAACTCCTTCACCCAAATTGCTTCATGCGCTGCCTCCGAGGCTGCCATGTACTCCGCTTCACATGTAGATCCCGCCACGACGCTCGCTTGCAGCTGCACCAGCCATCGCTCCACCATTCAACATATACACGATCCGGTTTGTGACTTAGAGTCATCAGATCTGTGTCGGCTAGCGCCGACGTAACCCTTTACGACGAGCTCTTCGTCACCTCCATAAACGAGAAACATGTCCTTTGTCCTTTCGTACTTCAGATATTCTTGACCGCTGTCCGTTGTTCCTTGCCGGGATTACTTTGGTACCTTCCTACCAAACTTACGGTAAGGTTTACATCAGGTCCGTACACAGCATGGCATACATAATAGATCCTATGGCTGAGGCATAGGGATGACACTCATCTCTTCTTTATCTTTTGCCGTGGTCGGGCATTGAGCTGAGCTCAATCTCACACCTTGCAAAACAGGCAAGAACCCTTCTTGACTGATCCATTTTGAACTTCTTCAAAATCTTATCAAGGTATGTGCTTTGTGAAAGACCTATGAGGCGCCTCGATCTATCTCTATAGATCTTGATGCCTAATATATAAGCAGCTTCTCCAAGGTCCTTCATTGAAAAACACTTATTCAAGTAGGCCTTAATGTTGTCCAAGAATTCTATATCATTTCCCATCAAAAGTATGTCATCTACATATAATATGAGAAATGCTACTGAGCTCCCACTCACTTTCTTGTAAACGCAGGCTTCTCCATAAGTCTCAAGATAACCCAAACGCTTTGATCATCTCATCAAAGCGAATGTTCCAACTCCGAGATGCTTGCACCAGCCCATAAATGGATCGTTGAGCTTGCATACTTTGTTAGCGTTCTTAGGATCGACAAAACCCTCCGGCTGCATCATATACAGCTCTTCCTTAAGATATCCGTTAAGGAACGCTGTTTTGACGCCCATCTGCCATATCTCATAATCATAGTATGCGGCAATTGCTAACATGATTCGGACGGACTTAAGCTTCGCCACGGAGAGAAAGTCTCATCGTAGTCAATCCCTTGAACTTGCCGATAACCCTTAGCGACAAGTCGAGCTTTATAGATGGTGACATTACCATCCGCGTCCGCCTTCCTCTTAAATATCCATTTGTTTTCTATCGTCACGATCATCGGGCAAGTCACCAAAGTCCACACTTTGTTTTCATACATGGATTCTATCTCGGACTTCATGGCTTCTAGCCATTTGTTGGAATCTGGGCCCGCCATCGCTTCTTCATAGTTCAAGGTTCATTGTTGTCTAACAACATGATTTCCAAGACAGGGTTGCCGCACCACTGGTGCGGAACGTGTCCTAGTGGACCTACGGTTCAGAGCAACTTGATCCAAGTGCCTTGATCATCATCATGAATTTCCTCTTCGCTTGGTGTAGGCATCACAGAACATTTTCCGAGATGCACTACTATCCTGTTCAAGAGGTAGTACTTCATCGAGTTCTACTTTCCTCCCACTTACTTCTTTCGAGAGAAACTCTTTTCCGTAAAGGTTCCGTTCTTGGCAACAAAGATCTTGCCCTCGGATCTTAAGTAGAAGGTATACCCAATGGTTTCTTTAGGGTATCCTATGAAGACGATTTTTCCGACTTGGGTTCGAGCTTTTCAGGTTGAAGTTTCTTGACATAAGCATCGATCCCCAAACTTTTAGAAACGACATACTTAGGTTTCTTCCCAAACCATAATTCATACGGTGTCGCCTCAACGGACTTAGACGGTGCCCTATTTAAAGTGAATGTAGCTGTCTCTAGAGCGTATCCCCAAAATGATAGCGGTAAATCAAGAAGAGACATCATAGACCGCACCATATCCAATAGAGTGCGACACGACGCTCGGACACACCGTTCTACCGAGGTGTTCCAGCGGCGTTAGTTGTGAAACGATTCCACATTTTCTTAAGTGTGTACCAAATTCGTGACTTAAATATTCTCCTCCACGATCCGATCGTAAGAATTTTATCTTTCGTCACGTTGATTCTCTACTTCATTCTGAAATTCCTTGAACTTTTCAAAGGTCTCAGACTTGTGTTTCATCAAGTAGACATACCCATATCTACTCAAGTCATCTGTGAGAGTGAGAACATAACGATATCCTCCGCGAGCCTCAACGCCCATTGGACCGCACACATCGGTATGTATGATTTCCAACAAGTTGGTTGCTCGCTCCATTGTTCCGGAGAACGGAGTCTTGGTCATCTTACCCATGAGGCATGGTTCGCATGTGTCAAATGATTCATAATCTAAAGACTCCAAAAGTCCATCAGATGGAGCTTTTTCATGCACTTGACACCAATGTGACCAAGGCGGCAAAGTGCACAAGTATGTGGGACTATCGTTATCAACTTTACATCTTTTGGTATTCACGCTATAAACATGTGTAATACTACGCCGAGATTCATCAAGAATAAACCATTGACCATCGGAGCATGACCATAATACATATCTCTCATATAAATAGAACAACCATTATTCTCGGATTTAAATGAGTAGCCATCTCGCATTAAACGAGATCCAGATACAATATTCATGCTCAAACTTGGCACCAAATAACAATTATTAAGGTTCATAACTAATCCCGTAGGTAAATGAAGAGGTAGCGTGTCGACGGCGATCACATCGACTCGAACCATTCCCGACGCCAAGATCGTCACCTCGCCCTTCGCCAGCTTCCGCTTATTCCGCAGCTCCCGCTGTGAGTTACAAATATGAGCAACGGCACCGTATCAAATACCGGGAGTTACTACGAGTAATCGGTAAAGTACACATCAATTACATGTATATCAAATATACCTTTGGTGTTGCCGGCCTTCTTGTCCGCTAAGTATTTGGGGCAGTTCCGCTTCGAGGACCCTCCCTTGCAATAAAAGCACTCGGCCTCGGTTTGGGTCCATTCTTTGACTTCTTCCCGCAACTTGTTTACCGGCGCGCAACCTCCTTGCCGTCCTTCTTGAAGTTCTTCTTACCCTTGCCCTTCTTGAACTTAGTGGTCTTATTGACCATCAACACTTGATGTTCTTTCTTGATCTCAACCTCGGCTGACTTCAAAGATAGAGAACACTTCAGAATGGTCTTTACCATCCCCTGCATGTTGTAGTTCATCACAAAGCTCTTGTAGCTTGGTGGGAGCGATCGAGGATTCTGTCAATGACCGCCTCATCAGGAGGTTAATGTTCACCGGGTCATACGGTTGTGCAACCTGCACATCTTCAGATGTGCTCACCGATGTAACTATTTTCCTCCATCTTACAACTATAGAACTTGTCGGAGATGTCATATCTCTCGACCAAGCGTGAGCTTGGAAAACAAGTTTCAGCTCCTCGAACATCTCATATGCTCCGTGGTGCTCAAAACGCTTTTGGAGCCCCTGTTCTAAGCTGTAAAGCATGCCGCACCGAACGAGGGAGTAATCATCAAGACGAGACTGCCAAGCATTCATAATGTCTTGGTTCTCGGACGGAGCGCCACCTAGCGGTCCTTCTAGGACATATTGTTTCTGGCAGCTATGAGGATGATCTCAAGTTCCGGACCCAGTCCGTATAGTTGCTGCCATCATCTTTCAGCTTGGTTTTCTAGGAACGCGTTGAAGTTCAAGTTGACATGAGCGCTGGCCATTTGATCTACAAGACATATCATTCAAAAGTTTTAGACTAAGTTCATGATAATTAAGTTCATCTAATCAAATTATTTAAATGAACTCCCACTCAGATTTGACATCCCTCTAGTCATCTAAGTGTTACACGATCCGAGTCGACTAGCCCGTGTCCGATCATCACGTGAGACGGACTAGTCTCGCCGGTGAACATTCTCATGTTGATCGTATCTTCCATACGACTCGTGTTCGACCTTTCGGTCTCCGTGTTCCGAGGCCATGTCTGTACATGCTAGGCTCGCCAAGTAAACCCTAAGTGTTTTCGCGTGTGTAAATCTGTCTTACACCCGCTGTATGTGAACGTAAGAATCCATCACACCCGATCATCACGTGGTGCTTAGAAACCACGAACTTTGGCAACGGTGCACGCTTAGGGAAACACTTCTTGAAATTGTTGTAAGGATCATCTTATTTACTACCGCCGTTCTAAGTAAACAAGATGTATAAACATAATAAACATCACATGCAATTATATAGTAGTGACATGATATGGCCAATATCATAAAGCTCCATTGATCTCCATCTTCGGGCTCCATGATCATCTTGTCACCGCATGACACCATGATCTCCATCATCATGATCTCCATCATTGTGCCTCCATGAAGTTGTCACGCCAACGACTACTTCTACTTCTATGGCTAACGCTTAGCAACAAAGTAAAGTAAGTTACATGGCGCTCTTCAATGACACGCAGGTCATACAAAATAAAGACAACTCCTATGGCTCCTGCCGTTGTCATACTCATCGACATGCAAGTCGTGATTCCTATTACAAGAACATGATCTCATACATCACAATATGTCATTCATCATTCATCACAACTTGGCCATATCACATCACATGTCAATTGCTGCAAAAACAAGTTAGACGCCCTCTAATTGTTGTTGCATCTTTTACGTGGCTGCAATTGGGTTCTAGCAAGAACGCTTTCTTACCTACGAATAACCACAACGTGATCTTGTCAACTTCTATTTACCCTTCATAAGGACCCTTTTCATCGAATCCGCCCAACTAAAGTAGGAGAGACAGACACCCGCCAGCCACCTTATGCAACTAGTGCATGTTAGTCGGTGGAACCGGTCTCACGTAAGCGCACGTAAGGTTGGTCCGGCCGCTTCATCCCACAATACCGCGGAAGCAAGATAAGACTAGTAGCGGCAAGTAAATTGACAAGATCCACGCCCACAACCAAATTGTGTTCTACTCGTGCAAAGAGAACTACGATAGACCTAGCTCATGATGCCACTGTTGGGGAACGCTGCAGAAAATTAAAATTTTCCCTACGGTTTCACCAAGATCCATCTATGAGTTCTACTAAGCAACGAGTCAAGGGAGAGAGTTTGCATCTACATACCACTTGTAGATCGAGTATGGAGGCGATTGAGGGAATGGTGATGATGAAGACGTTCCCAACGTGATTCCGATCACCGATGACCAAGTGCTGAACGGACAGCACCTCCGCGCCAACACACGTGCGGATTTACGGCGCCTCCTTCGCCTTGATCCAGCAAGGAGGAAGGAGAGGTTGAGGAAGATCACTCCAATGGCAGCACGACGGCGTGATGCGATGGAGGGACTGATCTCGGCAGTGGCTTCGCCAAGCGTGTGCGGAGGAGGAGAGGTGTTGGGAGGGAGGGCTGCGCCTTCAATGGTGTATGCAGCCCTCCCTCTACCCCCTATTTATAGGGGAAAGGAGGAGGGGCGCCCCCTAGATCCATCTAGAGGGGGGCGGCGGTTAGGGAGGGGCTTGCCCCCAAGCAAGGGCCCTTAGGGTTTCCCTCAACCCTAGGCGCATGGGCCAGGGAGGGGTGCGCCCAGCCCATGAGGGGCTGGCTGCCCCACGCAGCCCAAGTGGCCCCCAAAAGGGGTGGCTCTCCCGTGGTCCTCCTGAACCCTTCCGTGGACCTCAATAAAACCGATATGACCAAACCTTTCCGTGTCCGCTTGATGACTTCCCATATATAAATCTTTACCTCCGACCATTCCGAACTCCTCGTGACATCCGGGATCTCATCCGGACTCAACAACATTCGTAATCACATACAAGTCTTCCTATTAACCCTAGCGCCACCGAACCTTATGTGTAGACCCTACGGTTCGGGAGACATGCGCACATGACCGACGCTCAGTCAATAACCAACAGCGGATCTGGATACCCATGTTGGCTCCTACATGCTCCTCGATGATGTCATCGGATGAACCACGATGTCTAGGGTTCAGCAACCCCATATGCTATTCCTTTGTCGCGGTATGTTACTTGCCCGAGACTCGATCGTCGGTATCCCAATACCTCGCTTAGTCTCGCACGCAAGTCACTTTACTGCATCAGAATGCATGATCCCGTGACCGCACACTTGGTCACTTTGAGCTCATTATGATGATGCACTACCGAAAGTGGGCCCAAGTGATACCTCTCCGCCATACGGAGTGACAAATCCTCGCCTCGATCCGTGTCAACCCAATGACACTTTCGGAGATACCGTAATGCACCTTTATAGTCACCCGCTTCGCCAGTGACGCTTTGGTACACCCAAAGCATTCCTATGGTATCCGGAGTTGCACGATCTCACGGTCTAAGGAAGAGATACTTGACATTGGAAAAGCTCTAGCAAAACGAACTACACGATCTTTGTGCTATGCTTAGGATTGTCTCTGTCCATCACGCCATTCTCCTAATGACGTGATCCCGCTTGTCAATGACATCTGATGTCCATAGTCGAAACCATGACTATCTGTCAACCAACGAGCTAGTCAACTAGAGGCTCACTAGGGACGACAGGTCTATGTATTCACACGTATCACGATTTCCGTATGATACGCTTATAGCATGAATAAAAGACAATTATCATGAACAAGGAAATACAATAATAATACTTTTATTATTGCCTCTAGGCATATTTCCAACAAGATCTGAGTGGGAGTTCATTAAATAATTTGATTAGATGAACTTAATTATCATGAACTTAGTCTAAAACTTTTGCAAAATATGTCTTGTAGATCAAATGGCCAACGCCATGTCAACATGAACTTCAACGCTGCTCCTAGAGAAAACCAAGTGAAAGATGATGGCAGCAACTATTCGGACTGGGTCCTAACCCGAGGATCATCCTCATAGCAGCCAAGAAACAATATGTCCTAGAAGCACCGCTAGGTGATGCACCCATCCTGCAGAACCAAGACATTATGAATGCTTGGCAGTCTCGTGGTCGATGATTACCCCTCGCTCAAAGGCGGCATGCTTTACAGCCTTAGAACCGGGATCCAAAAGCGCTTTTGAGCAACACGGAGCATATGAGATGTTCGAGGAGCTGAAAATGGTTTTCCAAGCTCATGCCCGGTCGAGAGATATGAAGTCTCCGATAAGTTCTATAGTTGTAAGATGGAGGAAAACAGTTCTCAAAGGAGCACATACTCAAAATGTCCGGTTGCACAACCGCCTGTCCCAAATGGACATAAACCTCCCGGACGAGGCGGTCATTGACAGAATCCTTCGCGCTCCCACCAAGCTACAAGAGCTTTGTGATGAACTAGAATATGCAGGGGATGGTGAAGACCATTCCCAAGTATTCTCAATGCTCAAGTCAGCAGAGGTTGAAATCAAGAAAGAGCATCAAGTGTTGATGGTCAATAAAACCACTAAGTTCAAAAGGGCAAGGGTAAGAAGAACTTCAAGAAGGACGGCAAGGATGTTGCCGCGCCCGCAAGCAAGTTGCCGGAAGAAGTCAAAGAATGGACCCAAGCCCGAGACAGAGTGCTTTTATTGCAAAGGAAGGGCCATCGAAGCGGAACTGCCCCAAATACTTAGCGGACAAGAAGGCCGCAACACTAAAGGTATATTTGATATACATGTAATTGATGTGTACCTTACCAAGACTCGTAGTAACTCCCGGGTATTTGATACCGTGCCGCTGTTCATATTTGTAACTCACAGCAGAGCTGCGGAATAAACGGAGACCGGCAAAGGACGAGGTGACGGCGCGCCGGGAATGGTTCCAAGGTCGATGTGATCGCCGCCGCACGCTACCTCTACATTTACCTACGGGATTAGTTTTAAACCTCAATAATTGTTATTTAGTGCCAAGTTTGAGCATGAACATTGTATCGGATCTCGCTTAATGCGAGATGGCTACTCATTTAAATCCGAGAATAATGGTTGTTCTATTTATATGAGAGATATGTTTTATGGTCATGTCCGATGGTCAATGGTTTATTCTTAATGAATCTCGAGCGTAATATTACACATATTCATAGTGTGAATACCAAAAGATGTAAAGTTGATAACGATAGTCCCACATACTTGTGGCAATCGCCGCCTTGGTCACATTGGTGTCAAGCGCATGAAGAAGCTCCATTCGATGGACTTTAGAGTCTCTCGATTATGAATCATTTGACACATGCGAACCATGCCTCATGGGCAAAATGACCAAGACTCCGCTTCTCCCGACAATGGAGTGAGCAACCAACTTATTGGAAATCATACATACCGATGTGTGTGGTCCAATGAGCGTTGAGGCTCATGGAGGATATCGTTATGTTCTCACTCTCACCGATGACTTGAGTAGATATGGGTATGTCTACTTGATGAAACACAAGTCCGAGACCTTTGAAAAGTTCAAGGAATTTCAGAATGAGGTAGAGAATCAACGTGACCGAAAAATAAAGTTCTTACGATCGATCGTGGAGGAGAATATTTAAGTCACGAATTTGGCACACACTTAAGGAAATGTGGAATCGTTTCACAACTCACGCCGTCTGAACACCTCAGCAGAACGGTGTGTCCGAACGTCGTAATCGCACTCTATTGGATATGGTGCGATCTATGATGTCTCTTACCGATTTACCGCTATCATTTTGGGGATACGCCTAGAGACAGCTACATTCACTTTAAATAGGGCACCGCCTAAACCGCTGAGACGACACCGTATGAATTATGGTTTGGGAAGAAACCTGTCGCTCGCTTCTAAAAGTTTGGGGATGCGATGCTTATGTCAAGAAACTTCAACCTGAAAAGCTCGAACCCAAGTCGGAAAATGCGTCTTCATAGGATACCCTAAGGAAACCATTGGGTATACCTTCTACCTTAGATCCGAAGGCAAGATCTTTGTTGCCAAGAACGGATCCTTTCTCGAAAAGAGTTTCTCTCGAAAGGAGTAAGTGGAGGAAAGTAGAACTCGATGAAGTACTACCTCTTGAACCGGAAAGTAGTGCAGCTCAGAAAATGTTCCTGTGGTGCCTACACCGAATCGGAGAGGAAATTAATGATGATGATCAAGGTACTTCGGTCAAGTTGCTACCGAACTCAGAGGTCCACTAGGACACGATCCGCACCGTGAGTGGTATGGCAACCCTGTCCCGGAAATCATGTTGTTAGACAACGGTGAACCTTCAACTATGAAGAAGCGATGGCGGCCCAGATTCCAACAAATGGCTTGAAGCCATGCAATCCGAGATAGGATCCATGTATGAAAACAAAGTGTGGACTTTGACAGACTTGCCCGATGATCGGCGAGCGATAGAAAACAAATGGATCTTTAAGAAGAAGACGGACGCGATGGTAATGTCACCATCTATAAAGCTCGACTTGTCGCTAAGGGTTATCGGCAAGTTCAAGGGATTGACTACGATGAGACTTTCTCTCCCGTAGCGAAGCTTAAGTCCGTCCAATCATGTTAGCAATTGCCGATACTATGATTATGAGATATGGCGATGGATGTCAAAACAGCGCTCCTTAACGGTTATCTTAAGGAAGAGCTGTATATGATGCAGCCGGAAGGTTTTGTCGATCCTAAGAATGCTAACAAAGTATGCAAGCTCCAATGATCCATTTATGGGCTGGTGCAAGCATCTCGAGTTAGAACATTCGCTTTGATGAGATGATCAAAGCGTTTAGTTTATGCGCACTTATGGAGAAGCCTCATGCTTAAAAAAAGTGAGTGGGAGATCTGAGCATTTCTCATATTATATGTAGATGACATACTTTTGATGGGAAATGATATAGAACTCTTGGACAGCATTAAGGCCTACTTGAATAAAAGTTTTTCAATGAAGGACCTTGGAGAAGCTGCTTATATATTAGGCATCAAGATCTATAGAGATAGATCGAGACGCCTCATAGGTCTTTCACAAAGCACATACCTTGATAAGATTTTGAAGAAGTTCAAAATGGATCAGTCCAAGAAAGGGTTCTTGCCTGCACTACAAGGTGTGAGATTGAGCTCGGCTCAATGCCCCACCACGGCAAAAGATAAAGAAGAGATGAGCGTCATCCCCATGCCTCGCCATAGGTTCTATTATGTATGCCATGTTGTGTACTGCACTGATGTAAACCTTGCCGTAAGTTTGGTAGGAAGGTACCAAAGTAATCCCGCAAGGAACACCGACAGCGGTCAAGAATATCCTGAAGTACCGAAAAGGACAAAGGACATGTTTTTCGCTTATGGAGGTGACGAAGAGCTCATCGTAAAGGGTTACGCCGACGCTTAGCTTCGACACGATCTGATGACTCTAAGTCACAAACCGGATACGTGTATATGTTGAATGGTGGAGCAAGAAGCTGGTGCAGCCGCAAGCGTAGCGCCGTGGCGGGATCTACATGTGAAGCGGAGTACATGGCAGCCTCGAGGCAGCACATGAAGCAATTTGGGTGAAGGAGTTGATCACCGACCTAGGAGTCATACCCAATGCGTCGGGCCGATCAAACTCTTCTGTGACAACACCGGAGCTATTGCACTTGCCAAGGAGCCCAGGTTTCACAAGAAGACCAGGCACATCAAGCGCCGCTCAACTCCATCCGTGAAAATGTACAAGATGGAGACATAGAAATTTGCAAAGTGCATACGGATCTGAATGTCGCAGATCCGCTGACTAAACCTCTTCCATGGGCAAAACATGATCAACACCGTAACTCTATGGGTGTTCGATTCATCACAATGTAACTAGATTATTGACTCTAGTGCAAGTGGGAGACTGTTGGAAATATGCCCTAGAGGCAATAATAAAAGGATTATTATTATATTTCCTTGTTCATGATAATTGTCTTTATTCATGCTATAATTGTATTATCCGGAAATCGTAATACACGGTGAATAAATAGACCACAATATGTCCCTAGTGAGCCTCTAGTTGACTAGCTCGTTGATAAATAGATAGTCATGGTTTCCTCGACTATGGACATTGGATGTCGTTGATAACGGGATCACATCATTAGGAGAATGATGTGATGGACAAGACCCAATCCTAAGCATAGCACAAGATCGTAGTTCGCTTTGCTAGAGCTTTTCCAATGTCATGTATCTCTTCCTTAGACCATGAGATCGTGTAACTCCCGGATACCGTAGGAGTGCTTTGGTGTACCAAATGTCACAACGTAATCGGGTGACTATAAAGGTGCACTACAGGTATCTCCGAAAGTATCTCGCGGTTGACACGGATCGAGATCGGATTTGTCACTCCATATGACGGAGAGGTATCACCGGGCCCACTCGGTAGTGCATCATCATAATGAGCTCAAAGTGACCAAGTGTCCGATCACGGGATCATGCATTACGGCATGAGTAAAGTGACTTGCCGTAACGAGACCGAACGAGGTATTGGGATACCGACGATCGAAGTCTCGCAAGTAACATACCGTCCGACAAAGGGAATAGTATACGGGTTGCTTGAATCTCGACATCATGGTTCATCCGATGAGATCATCGAAGAGTATGTGGAGCCAACATGGGTATCCAGATCCCGCTGTTGGTTATTGACCGAGAGCCGCTTTCGGTCATGTCTACATGTCTCCCGAACCCGCAGGTCTACACACTTAAGGTTAGGTGACGCTTAGGGTTATTAGGAAGACTTGTATGTGATTACCGAATGTTGTTCGGAGTCCCGGATGAGATCCCGGACGTCACGAGGAGTTCCGGAATAGTCTGGAGGTAAAGATTTATATATGGGAATGTTGGGGAACGTAGTAATTTCAAAAAATTTCCTACGCACACTTAAGACCATGGTGATGGCATAGCAACGAGAGGGGAGAGTGTCCGTCCCACGCACTGTGAGACCGAAAGCGGAAGCGCTATAACAACGCTGTTGATGTAGTCGACGCCTTCACGATCCGACCGATCCAAGCATCGAACGCACGGCACCTCCGAAGTTCTCGCACACGCTCAGCTCGATGACGATCCCCGACCGATCCAAAGAAAGTGTCGGGATGAGTTCCGCCAAGACGACGTCGTGGTGACGATGATGATGCTCCACCGACGCAGGGCTTCGCCTTAAGCTCCGCGACGGTATGACTTCTCCGGCGCAGGCTTCGCCTAAGCTTCGCGACGATATGACCAAGTGGAATATGGTGGAGGGGGCACCGCACACGGCTAAGGAACGATCCAGATCAACTTGTGTGTCATGGGGTGCCCCCGCCTCAGATATAAAGGATCAAGGGAGGAGGTGGCCGGCCCAGGAGGGCGCACCATGGGGGAGTCCTACTCCCACCGGGAGTAGGACTCTCCTTTCCTAGTAGGAGTAGGAGAGAAGGAGGAAAGGAGAAGGAAAGAAGGAGGGGCGCAGCCCTCCCCAGTCCACCCGGACTAGGCCTTGGGCGCGCGCCTGCCCTAGGCAGCCCTCTCTTCCCTGCAGGCCCAATAAGGCCCAATACTTCTCCCCGGCGAATTCCCGTAACTCTCCCAGATTCAAAAATACCCAATCATTCGAACCTTTCCGAACTCCGAATATAGTCGCCCAATATATCGATCTTTACGCCTCGACCATTTAGAGACTCTCGTCATGTCCCCGATCTCATCCGGACTCAACTCCTTCGTACATCAAAACTCATAAACTCATAATATAACCGTTATCGAAACCTTATGTGCGGACCCTACGGGTTCGAGAACTATGTAGACATGACCTAGAACCATTCTCGGTCAATAACCAATAGCGGAACCTGGATGCCCATATTGGTTCCTACATATTCTACGAAGATCTTTATCGGTCAAACCGCATAACTACATACGTTGTTCCTTTGTCATCGGTATGTTACTTACCCGAGATTCGATCGTCGGTATCCAATACCTAGTTCAATCTCGCTACGTAAGTCTCTTTACTCGCTCCGTAATACATCATCTCACAACTAACTTATTAGTTGCAATGCTTGCAAGGCTTATGTGATGTGTATTACCGAGAAGGCCTAGAGATACCTCTCCGATAATCGGAGGACAAAACCTAATCTCAAATACGCCAACCCAACATGTACCTTTGGAGACACCTGTAGTACCTTTATAATCACCCAGTTACGCCAGTGACGCTTGGTAGTACCTAAAGTGTTCCTCCCAAACGGAGTTGCATAATCTCATAGTTACAGGAACATGTATAAGTCATGAAGAAAGCAATAGCAACATACTAAACGATCAAGTGCTAGGCTAACGGAATGGGTCATGTCAATCGATCATTCTCCTAATGATGTGATCCCGTTAATCAAATGACAACTCATGTCTATGGTTAGAAACATAACCATCTTCGATTAACGAGCTAGTCAAGTAGAGGCATACTAGTGACACTGCTTGTCTATGTCTTCACACATGTATTATGTTTCCGTTAATACAATTCTAGCATGAATAATAAACATTTATCATGAAATAAGGAAATAAATAATAACTTTATTATTGCCTCTAGGGCATATTTCCTTCAGGGAAGTCATCATACGGTCACCGGAAAGGTTCGGGGGCATATCAGTATTGTACCGGGGCCACCGGAGGGGTTCCGGGGGTCCACCTCTTCCGGGGGGCCTTATGGGCTGTATAAGGAAGGGATCCAGCCCAAAGTGGGCTGGGGCGCCACTCCCCCCTAGGGCCCATGCGCCTAGGGTTGGGAAACCCCAGGGGGCGCCTTGCTTGGGGGCAAGCCCTCCCTGGTCACCGCCTCTAGATGCCATCTAGAGGGCCCGACCCCCTTCTCCCTTCCCTATAATAGAGGGGCGAGGGAGGCTGCAACACACTTGAAGGCGCAGCCCTCCCTCCCAACACCTCTCCTCCTCCGCGTGTGCTTGGCGAAGCCCCGCCGAGAACTGCCACTCCACCATCATCACGCCGTCGGCTGCTGCTGGAGCCATCTTCCTCAACCTCTCCTTCCCCTTGCTGGATCAAGAAGGAGGAGACGCCATCCGCCTCCGTACGTGTGTTGAATGCGGAGGTGCCGTCCGTTCGGCGCTAGGAGCTCCGGTGATAGGATCACGACGAGAACGACTACTTCAACCCCGTTCTTTTGAACGCTTCCGCTGGCGATCTACAAAGTGGTATGTAGATGCAATATCTCTCCCATGAATCGTTGCTTAGATGAACTCATAGATGGATCTTGGTGAAACCGTAGGAAAATTTTTAATTTTCTGCAACGCTCCCCAACATGGACTTGCTCCGATGAACATAATAACAGACCAAGATTTCAGCATGTGTGCGGGCATAAAGGAGGTCTTTCCGCTGGCGGTGGCACGTACAATCGCAGTGGCACATTATAAAGAAGGCTGATGAGACGCTTAGGACCGCTTTTGGTCGACCATACAGAGCTGCACACATGCTCGAGCTGTGCTGGACCACAACCTTGACGGTGGAGGAGTTTGAAAGGAGCCGGATGGCCATGATCAAACACATCAA